>PVJD01006732.1:24630-94153 GCA_004026545.1 Mormoops blainvillei | reverse complement strand
TGCAGGAAATGGAATGTGGGTGGATGGCGCCCCGCGGGCCTGGGACGCAGGACACCCCCGGATCCCGCTCTGAATTCAGAGCAGGGCGGCCCGGCTCTCCTGCGCTGTTGCCAGTTTGCGTTGGCATCACGCCTCAGGAGAACAGACGGGGTGTCTTCCTTTTCCTCCTCCCCCTCCTCCCCCTCCTCCTCCTCCTCCCCTCCCTCCTCCTCCTCCTCTTTCTTTTCAATGCTTATCAGTAGCATTATGCTAAAAAAGACCTTGAAACTTATCTGCTCTGGTATTGCTCTATCAGCTTTATTGATATCTGTTTAAATCTTCCTTTTATTATATCCTAGGGTGGTAGAAGATACTAAATTATATCTGTTATACCCGTGCAGCTGTTACATAACTGTTACATGCCCCATCACACTTTATTGCCCGACAATTGACTGCTTTGGGAGCTGTACCTGTAAGGTGTTAAAAAAAAAAAAAGAAAAGAAATAATGTTATTAATAGTTTGATGGTAAGAGGCTCAGCATTATTTCAAAACAAACTTCAAGCCACCATTTTAATTTCTGAAACAGAGCTTAAGCATCTCTGAGTCCTGAGCAGCTGGGTCATTTTATGCGTTTAGAGCGAAGGCTCCCGAAAGGCGTCACTGCGCAGCTTCTTCCCCACTGGTGAGCGATGCGCGTTCGTTCCTGCGACAGTGACGCTCTCCACCAGCCTGTGGCAGTGTCGACCGCGCAAAACTCAGGCCGCGGCCGACACCTTTCGGGTGGTCTCAGCCCGCCTGTTGGGCGAGCTACGCTTCTTCCACGTTCCAAAACACACAGCAAAGTGAAAAACCAAATACCGATATCAACAGCGAGAGCCACCCCCCGCCCGGGGATGGGCTGTGGAGAATGCAGGAACTAGGTTGTTTTTAATATATTTTAATGCACCCCTCCTTTGTGCTCTCACAGTGCTTTCTGTGGATTTCCATCATTCGACTTGTAGTCATTGCTTTCTTTACTCACTTAAAAGTATTTCCCTTTCTCCACACCCTGTGTGAGTTCTTGGGCTCCAGGGTGACGGCCCAGAGACACCGAGGTCAAAACACCGGCTCTGGGGGACCGAGAGGCAAAACCGCAGCTGGCCCATGCCATGGTGGGGTGACTTTGGGCGGGTTATTAGCCTCCGTGAACCTCTCTCTCTCTAGGTGCAAAGTGTCCTAGAGAGACCAGTGCCCCCCACTTTGTCTATGGAAGATTCGGTAACAGATGCAAACGGCGTCTGCCAGACCCTGAAACAAAGCAGGCGCTCAAGAGCTGTTTGCTGAGTTGAATTGAATTAAATGCATAATTTGCTTTATTTCAACGCAGGCCATTGCCAATTAAATGATATCAACTACGCCGACATGAAATATTGCAAACTAAAACTCTGCTCCCTAGAAATAATGCTTCTCATGCATTTTAGAAAACTTCCTTATTTTATTCCCAGAAGAAATTCTCTTAGAAGCCTGGTTGGTATGCAGTGTCAAGCACTGGGCTTAAGCTCTGAAACCAAAGTTTCATTTTGCCATAATTATATGTCTTTGAAGAAACATTTCATGAGTTGTCCTTGAAGTCTGAATACATCAGTTTTTGTTAACTCTGGAAAGTGCGAGTAGAGGGTTTTTTGCTTTTGGAAATGGGATTTGATACAGTGAGCCATGGAGATTTGACATGGTTGTGTCTTAAGAGAAAATGGGCTCTTTTCTGAACATCCAGGCCAAGAAGGGCACGCCAGGGCCTATCCCCTAAGGAAGGGGGGTGAGGCGGGGTTTGAAGGGGCGCACCATTGGTGGGGGGCTTTCTCTTGAATGCCTTTAGAAGCGAGGGGGCGCTCTGGGCCGGTAGGATGTCTTTGTCCGGGCCCAGCGGGCGCTGTGGGCTGGCGGGGGACATCGCACAGAGCCCACCTGCTTGGCGGTTCCAGCCACTGTTGAGTTGCTCGGCACAGCTGGCAGTGCCCGCTGCTGGGGCAGAAGTGCGTTTCCCACACAGGACCAACGCAGCACACAGGGCAGCACGCCCAGGGCCCAGCTCCGATTCAGTGGGGCCACAGGATGAATCTACCTGGCCTCCATCTTTCAAAAGCCTCAGTAAGTTTTAGAAGGCGACCACCTACCTTGTTTGAAGGAATTGAAAAATTACTCACTTGTTTCCATACCAAGTCAGTCCAGAATCTTCCGCAATGGCACTTAGGTGGTGAGGTGTCGGGGTTTTCTTCGTGGTTCTTGTCTTCCTGCTGTGGTTCATTCAGCAGTGAGTGGCTCTTTGTCTGCCTGTCTGCATCAGGATGGCCCCTGCACGGGCACCAGGTGTGTCCGTCAGGGCCCGAGGCCTGCGCTGGCCTGGTCTGCCTTCTGCTAGCCCTCCCCAAGCGAAGCTCTCCCAGCAACGCCCTGACAAGGGACTTTATGTCATGGTGAAATTCAAGTTCAAGTTCCCACTAGCTTTCTGTCCAGCATTTGAAACAGAAGTGCCTGGAAGAGTCATTTGCATGAAATATGCCCGGTCTGTGGCCCAACTTGGGGTATTCCCCATCCCCCACCCCTGCGAAGGCCCACATTTGTCACGTACTCACTCTCTGTGTGTCATTAAACACCAAACTCTATGCCACGTTTCAGTTAATTATTTTAGAAGCCCCAGAAATGCTTTAACACCAGACACTAACAAAGCCAGTAAAGAGAAAAAAAAATGATAATCAACCAGGGTGAAAACATAAAAGAATAAAATATAAAAGAAAAAAATAGGTAAAAGGCATGTTGAAAACACAGGAAGTCTTCCCAGAAAAGCCAATCAATGAAGAAAAGAAAAATCATTTAGGGAAGGCTGACTTTTACAGAGAAAAAATAGCAGCTAAAGAATTATATTGACAAAAAGCTAATTAAAAAACCCCAAAACAATAAAGTTTTTTTTAAATCCTACACGTAATCCTTGGCCGAGCGTTTTGCATCGCTAAGGGCCAGCTGCTGTCCGGTGGGCTTCGCCCTCCCAGCTTGCGGGGGCTCCGGGGAACGCGGGCGCCGCACGTGGGTCCCCAAGGCCAGGGCCGCGGCGTCCCTCTGATTTCCGGGGAACGGGCCCACGCAGCCGAGCTCAGGCGAGACGGAGGCTGCTTTCTGAGGGCAGCCCCTGGGCTTCCATCCCAGGCTCCCCGCGAGGGAGCGCAGGCGGACCCTCGGGGGGGCGCTGCCCCGAGTCAGGAGCGTCGCAGGGCGGCCGGGTCTCCCTGCTCCTGCAGAGCCCTGTGCAGCCGCCGCCGCCCGCCCTCCGTCCGCAGAGCTCGCGCCCTCTCTGAGCAGCCCGCCCCCACTCCCCTTATCGCCCTTCGGTCGAGCTCTGCGCTCCCCAGCCAGGCCCCCAGAACCTTCCTCCGGGCTGGGGCTCCACGGGCAGTGGCGACCGCCGTACCTGTTCTCGTTCCGCCTTCCTGGCCACAGTTCTGTCGCATTGGGCTCGTAGTTACTGCTTTTGTTTACAAAAAAGTGATGGCTCTGGGAGAAGACACATTTTGCTGGGAAGCTGGAAGAGGAAGAGGACAGGTGGGGAAGCTCTGTCACTGCCCCACCACCCGCGCCTTGGTTGGCTTTATCCGACCTACGCCCTGGGCGGCGTCTGCGCCCCGGCCTTGGCTGAGGCCCGGCCTGCAACCCTCTGCAGGTGCAGGACCTCCCTACCTTTGGAGTCTGTGCTGTGGGCTTTTGATTTATAATCAGGTTTGGAGGGGTGCGTCTAAGGACTGTGTGAATTTGTTATGCTTGAGTGATAGTTGATTTTCACGGTTATTTGTTTCGCAGCGACTGCTCACTGAGTACCCGCCTCCTCCTGTCTCGGGGGCTGGGGCTGGAGCAGAGAGGGGACAGGCAGGGCTCATGGAGAAAGAGCAGCAATAGAAACGTAAGATGATGTCACACAGCGTAAGGCCAGGAGAGGAGCTGGGCGGGATCGCAAGCTGCCTGTAATGTGTAGGCGGCAACGGGGTGGCAGCCACATCTGTCTGTGGGGACGAGGGGGGCCTCACGGGTCGGACCCAGCAAAGCCGAGGCCCCCGCACCGCCAGGGAACCGGCAGGGAGGAGATGGGAGCGCGCTCGGCCTCCGGGCCAGCGGCCTGCTGCACTGCGGTAAGACGCCTGCGGACCGCGCGAGCATCCGGTCAAGGCCTTGGGAGGTGGCCGGAAGCTGCCCTGTGAGGCTCTGCCATTGACAGATGTGCAGGTGACCAGTAACGGCACTGTGATGAAATTTTCGCACGGAGCCGCTGGCGTCAAGCGACTGTGCTCACGGGACTAGTCCGTTTCGTTCATCCTGTCTGCTCTTTGGGACGGCCTGGTAGATGTCATACCCCTGGCTCTGCAGATGGAAAAGCTGATTCTGACGGGCCTAGGCCACCCAGCTACCGGCCGGCAGAGCTGGGATCCAAATGCAGGCCACCTGGCACGAAGCCTTAGCGGCAACCTCTAAGAGGGGCTTCTGTCACCGTCACCTGGAGCTGCCTCTGCAGGTGCCTGGCTCCTCCCCTGGGACGGGTCCCTAGGGTGTGCAGGGGCCCCGGACATGTGTGCTTTCTGGAATCTACCCAGGGCATCCCAACGTCTGTTGACATTAGTAGCAGAATAGAGTTCGCCCTGCTGTTTCCCAGAAAACTTTACCTAATCAATCAGTCAATTACGCAAAGCAGACTGACACCCATGAACACCTTGTCAAGTCCGAGCGGAGCCGCGTCAGGTGCATCAGGCAGGTCTCTCCCTCCCCACTGAACCCCCACAACCATGAGATGCTCGGCCCAGGGACCCTTGTCCCCTACCGATTCAAGGCTCCTGTTCTCTCTCCTGGGGGGATCTGGCAACACCAAGGCCTGCAGGAGCTCAGGAAGGGACTGTTAGGTTTTTCACTACTGCAACATTTTTCTGCGGAAACGTGGATGTGGTGCAGTAACAGCGAGGCGACGGATGAAGTTTTTCCGAGGGGGTCCAGCAGGCTGGTTTGCTGCCGGAGCGGTAAAGCGTTGACGTCTGCAGCTCCGGTTATTCCAGTCTCCGCTCCTCTCTTTGGTTGCTCGGCAAACGTTGTCTCCTCTGTATCGATGAAGAGCAGAGACAGGCTCCTGTCCATGGGTGTCGAGCGCTCAGTCTGGGAAAGAATAAAACAAACAACTCTCTCTATATTTCATGCTCGTTCGGAAATATTTCTGAGCTTCTCCTGTGTGCAAAACAGTCACCCACGTCTTGGGGTGGGGACAGAAGTGATTCAGACACGAATCCTCTTATTAGCAGGATTGACGTGTAGGAGAAAAGAGACAGATTCTCTTTCTCTATCGCAAGGTAGAGGGGCGCTCCAAGGCGGGGGAGGGGCACCACTCTCACGCAGTCAGCTGTCCCAAGGTGACAGATGTGTCTTGGAGAGTGTGTAGCACCAGACACTGAGACTTCGCATTCTCAGAACTAAAGTCCAAATGTCGTCCCTCCTTCTGCCTGCCCCACAGTCCCCCTCGTGTGGCGACCCTCAGTCCCTTTGGTAGCACAGGCCATGAGCCTCGGTGTTATTTTTGGCTCATCTTTTTCTCTTACACTCCATTTTCAATTCATTAACAAGTCACACTTCCTGTATCCTCAGAATAGGTCCTGATGAAGCGTCAATAGAAAACACGTGTGTCAGCGGTGAAGCCAGGGCTGGAATTAAACTCTTTTCCTCCAGAGTCCATCCTCCGTTATCCTGCCCGAGGGTCGGTGGGTGAAGAGTGCTCATTCTGTGCATAGAGGCTGGTCCCAGGATGAGGGCAGTGTTGAGAGGCAGGCTGGTATCAGGTGCGGGAGGCTTTCCGTTCTGGGCTAAAGAGTCTGGGTTTTGTCCCACACACCATAGAGATGTTTATATTTGGGGGTAGGGCAAGACTGGACAGCGAGAGTCATTGCATCGAAGCTGGAAAGGAAGCAGCAAGTTGGGGAGGTCGAGGGTCAACGGAACATAAATCGGCATTATCGGCTTTGGGGCAAGGAGGAAAGACACAAAGGGCATGTTTTTTCCCCACTTTCTTGAAGTGTAATTTGCATACCATGGCACATGTGTTTACCTACATGCACTAAAATGGGCATTTTGAGTCCATGTGTGGGAGAAGATGGTGATGTCAGCAACAGAGCTTAACCTCAGGAGGAAAAGGAGATGTTGGGTTGGCTTTGAGGCCCCCGTGGGTCACGCTGCTGAAGTTGCTCCATCAGGCAGCTGGGGACGTGGGAGTGGCCGGGCTGTGGCTCAAGTTACAGACCGAGTCAGAAGCCACTTGCCTTTCTTTCAGCACTATTTTGAACCAAATAACCTGAAACTCTTCCTGCAGTAAACACCTGGGCAGTCTTCATTATACACGGGGTGGGGCAAGGGCGGGCTTACAGTTGTTCGTACAGGAAATGGTACAATAATTAATCAACAATAATACCAGAAGAGGCTCTGTGTTTTGCATACTCACAGCTGTAAATGCGCTTTTGCCATCCCCTGTATATATTATAAAAACTATCGTAACGGCAGAGGCAGGCTCACAAAACACCGAGTTGCAGGAACTACGGATGATGAAGAGCCATGGGCATGAAACTGGGGTTCCCCAACAGCGACTCCCGGAGTGGGAAGTTCCGATTTTTTAAAAAAGTGCCCACAACGGAGGGAGGACAGGAGGGAGCTTACGTTTCTTGTTTCTAGTTCTACGTGGGAACAAACCGTCCTCCAGAGTTCGATAACCTCAGCAGCAGCCCCATAACGCTGTAGGTTGGATGTATCCTAACTCTATGGCTCAGACACCCACCAGCCAACACATTATTTCAAAAGCGATCCTCGGCTGGTCGCACTTCCAGGGCGTCAGGTGAAATTAAACCCGTGAGACCTGACATTGTATATCCTCTCCTAAGGCTACAGGGCCTCCCTCAAAATCCCAGGGAAGGTATGCTCACACAGGGAAAGGCTCCAGTATGGGCAGTAGTCATGGCAACAGCGGGATGCTGAGAGGAGGGACAGAGCAGTTGTGAGAGTCCAGAATTAGACACACACACACAAAATCTCAAAACCAGCATTGTAAATCAGTGGGGAGACTGATATCATCCACGGGCCATGGCCTGAGTGGTTGTTATTTTATTTCAAACATCTAGATTATGTTTGTCCCTCCCACTTGACGCTGACATCAATTAAAGGTGGTGAATTAAAACCTACAACTGAACAGTAAAACTTTTAGAAGATAATATAAAAACATATTTCTGATCTTATTGTAGAAAAGGAAAAAATTGAGAAAGTTGACAACATTAAATTTAAGACTACAATGAGAGATTTAAATTTAAAAGGCTGGAAGGAGATACTTGCAAATTCATAGAACCAACAGAGATTAGCAGCCAAAATGTAGGATAATAACCAACAGAAAAGGCAAATGAACCAATGGAAAACTAAGCAAGCTGTGTAAGCAGGAGATTTAGGGAGAGACAAACTAAATGGGCAATGAAGTCAGAAAGGACGATCAGCTGTTCGATGTGCTGCAGGTTAAACTAAAAGTGAGACGCGATTCGATGCTCTCACCTTGGGCTGCGAATGCAGCAGGGACGCACATTCTCACACGGCTGATGAGAACGTTATGGTGACATCACTTTGGAAAGGAGGTCAGCGAAAGTAACCACACTGATGACACTCGCACCTTATGACTCCACAGTGCCCCCTCCGGGCACCCACCTCAGACTCTCGGACCTGGAGAGACCCTTGCATGTGGCTTCAGTGAGTCACAGAAGAGACGAGGTGCAGAGGGATATGAGAAGGGCGTCAGAGGTGGGTCCTTGCGTGTCCTCTACACAGAGGAGAGAGGGAGGAGCAGGAGGCAGAGTGTCCATAAGGACTGGAAAAGAACTGTGAGAACGTCGGTGTTGTGAGAGACAGAGACCATCAAGAAAGGGGGCTGGCCAGTTGGGTTCAATACTCTAAAGAGGACGACATCTTCCAAGGCACCAGTGAAGCTGTTCAGAGGGATCTCATCAAGGACAATCTGGAGTGGACTGATGGGCGCAGGACTACGAAGGATCAATCCACGTGTATTAAGATGCGACAGGATCCTGGAATGGCAGTTTCAATAGATTATTCAGTAAATTTGGTTGTGAGAGAGAGGAGGAAGGTAGGTTATTTTCTTGCAAATATGGCAGGATCAGGAGAAAGATGGATTTTGCTTTCTGGAGATGTGAGGTGAACTGTTCGTAGAGAATAGAATAAAGATGAAGTAATGGCAAAAGGAAGGGACAGGGTGAGATCTGTATGTGTAGGATGTCATTTCTACCACAGAAAAGACTAAATGGAGTGTTTTATGTACTTTCATTTGGAATTTGTGGGCACGGAGAAGTAAGAAACCTTTGAGGAAATAAACAGTAAAAGGTATGCAAGTGCTTAATGATTTTGGTTCAAGGACCAGGTTATGTTTGAAACACATGTTGTTTTTAGTCGAGCTTGATTCAAGAGCTTCTCTTATGTTTCCTTTTGGTTTTTTGTTTGCTTTTAGTCACACAAGGAAATAGTTCCAGTAGAAGACCTTGGGAAGCGATGGGTGGGATACTGTCTGTCCTTTTTTCATAAAAATTTGGCAATGGTTCGAATTTGCCTTGTGTGTCAGACAAAACGGTGGTATATTTTTGTTCAGAAAAAGGGTTTTATTTATTTGTTTTAAAAATCCTTTTTCTCTTCCACTGTTGGGAGAAAGTCTGGAAGAAAATTCTAATTGTATTTTCTTTTTATGTCATTAAAACATACACACACACACACACACGCACACACACACACACACACAGATAGGCTCTGGTGGTCTTTCTTTTGGCTCAGACAAAGCTGGCTTATTCAGCCGTGGCGTGGCTTCCTGCATCTCAGCTCCTGCCTCCCTGGCCCAGCTGCGCACCCCAGACATTGCCGTGGGACCACTTAGCCCAGTGTCGGAGGGCCGCATGCCCGTTGCCTCTCCACTCAGCACATAGAACGTGGAGGGGCTAAGGGTATCTGGACATACTACCTTGGAGCCTTCCCCCGGAAATCACGCTGCACCAGCCACCTCGGGCTGATACACAGATGCCTGTACGAAAACCTCTTTCCAGGGTCCCAAAAGGGAAGGTAGGGCATCAGGGTAGTGGTGTGAGCCTCCCCCTGCTCTCTGTGCACCCACATTGTCTGACACTCCTCCTTCTTTCAGGCTACAGCCTGGAGATTTCTGCTTTGATTCTGTGTTCTCTCCCTCCCCTCTCGATGTCCTTCTCACCACAGTGCTGTCTGTAAACATATCGGCCTTTTCTTTTTCATGTCTTATACCATTCTCTACTAGAAGATGTCTCATCCTCCTAACTGAGAGGGGAACCCGTCTACTCTAGGAGAGAATGATTTGATGTCAGTCCTCCAGGTTCTCAATATGCTACCAGAGGAGACACACTACAATATCCTCCCTCTCTAAACAATATTTGGTTCTCAAGGTCATTGTCTTGTTGTAGAATCTTATTTTGGTGCCAGGAGTTGAAAATCTAGAGAGAGAGAGAGAAAAAAAAATAGTATAGATTGCTGGTTCTACCTCCTAAATACATTCTTTCTCTCTTGCATTAGTAATAGAGTTTTTAACCAGGTACATTGTCACCTGGCCATGTTTCCAAGATTCTCTTGCAGCTAATTTTGGCTGTTAAGTTCAGTTCTGGCCACCAGACTAGGTGGAGTGCTGTATAAAGCTTCCAGACAATGCCCTTAAAGAAACGGGTGGGGTTTTCATTCCTTTACCTCTCCTTCTGTTCTGCTCCCTGAAACATGGGTGCAGTGTAAGCCAACTTCAAATGTGGTGGAGGGCAATGCTTTTAGTGGGACCAAGAAACAAGACAGAAAGGGCAGTTGCCCTTCCAGCCCAGTTACTTTCACCCCACAATTATGTGAGTGAGAAATAAATTTAAAGTACTGTCATTTTTCACTATTGTAATAGCAGCTAAACCTTTATCTTAACAAATATGTACACTGATAACTTCCAAAACATTATGTCAATTAAATTAAGATGGGATAATAATAGTTGAACTTGACAATAGTTCTCAGAATATAGGTCACACAGTCCAGCTGAATAAATGAATTATGAACCAAATGAAGTAAGTGAATATAAGAGGAAATATCCTTTCAACTTTAAAGTACTTAAAAATTAAAGTAATGGTATATGCTTCTTTAACCTGATAACCTGGAAGAGCCAGATTTATGAAAAATTCTTTTTTGTTACTTTATTTTTAGTAAGCATGAATTTCAATGACTACACTTACACTGCTCATTCTGGTTGACTAAATAATAAATAACCCAATTTGGGGATAATCAAGCCAAAAAAAGGATAATAGAAATAGAGGAAGCTTTTGCTCATCTCATGAAGGAGTAAGATTCCCTTCGATCACTAAAAGCCAAATATTAGGGTAGCAACAATGTGTTTCAGATGTTTATAAAAACAAACTAACCTCAAAGTACTTCGGGGAAAAAGATCAAAATAAAATCTTGCCATCGTGTATTTATTAATGTATGAATAGGGGGTGCAGAAGTGAGACGCAAAGGTGAATTATTTTTTTATTTGAAAGTTATGTTTTAGGTCATGGTCACCAAAAGAATGGGAGAAGCACGGAGCTGCTTTCTGAAGGGGTCTCAGGCTGCCTGCTGACAGGGCTCTGGGCACACTGTTGTCAGCTCCGTGAGCTGCTCCTTCAAGAAGCTTTGCCTCCATACTCATCAGATGTTCACAAAGTTTCCAGAAACTTTCCCTTGAAAGAACCATTTCCCAAGGTCCTACAGGAAAAGACTTTCTAGTCTGAGGTCTTCCTGACCCACTGCGTGCCGGAAGCTGGGAGAGCACAACGTTTTCAAAGACCGACGAGCTTGTCACCTTTGGCTATTTATGGCTTGTCACGTGGTGACATGTGGAACACAAGCCCTGTCTCCTGTCTGTCCCTCAACTACGTGACCGTCTTCACTGTGGCTCTGTGGCTGGTGTGCCTCTCCCTTCTCCTGGAAAGTAAAATGTTTTCACATGTCAACCATTTCCACTCCAACGCTCATCTTTAATATTAACTACACTTACTCGAAAGACTTGAATGTCACCGCAGCCGGGATAGAAGAGTGTGTAACTCACTCCCAGTCGATGGAAAGAAGCTCTAAAAGCACAAAGGGTGGCTTCACTTCGTTCTCGATGGAGCCCCACATTCTCACCTCGAATGGCACGTCCCTGAAGAACCTCAACAGTCTCCCTATTGCCAGCTGCTTCGCTTTCTCCTTCCACGTCATCCGCAGTGGCC
This sequence comes from Mormoops blainvillei, assembly GCA_004026545.1. Lineage (NCBI taxonomy): Eukaryota > Metazoa > Chordata > Mammalia > Chiroptera > Mormoopidae > Mormoops > Mormoops blainvillei. Next base: position 82,852 of record PVJD01006732.1, on the reverse strand, counting down.
ATCTTTCAATCCCCCTACGTCCTTCTTTCCACCTTTGCACGTGCTGCTCCATTATCCTCATCCAGCCACCTTCCTTTAGCTCCTTCCCGGTCCCATCTCAGGCTTCCGAAGGGCAGCGTTCTGTGCTCCTCCTCCCCAGGTGGACGCCACTATTAGTCATTGTCACAGCACCCTCTGCTCTGTCCTTGTATTTTAACTGTAATTAATTGCTTCAGTGATTAATGGCTTGACCTCTTCGCCTTCGCTAGACTGGAAGTTCAGGAAAGCGGAGCCCCCACGTGTGTTTTGCTCCCACGTCTCTGTTGCTTAGCAGGGGTGTGGTGGATGGGTTCGAAGGGTGAAGAAATGTCTTCCAGAGTCCCCTGCCTCTAGGGTGTCCGTGGGTCCCCGGTGGATCTGTGACGTGTGAGGCATCGCTAGAAATTCAACTGGGTGGCTTCTGTGCTCAAGGAATTCTTGTCATTTTCAAACCAGTCTCTTATTTGGACCCCAGCTGCACCTCTGGGTTTGGGATTGGTCTCTTGGGAGGTCACTCTGGTGATCCAGGCTGGGGTGGCAAGTGCCTGAGGAACAGAGGCAGCAGTTGGCATGTGACAAAAGGCAGGCTGTCAGGGGTGTCCAGCCTGTGGCCCATGGCTTGCACATGGCTCAGGATGGCTGTGAATATGGTCCAACACAAAATCATCAATTTACTTAAAACATTCTGAGATTTTTGTGTGATTACTTGTCACAATGTATTTAATGCATGGTTCAAGACAACTCGTCTTCTTCCAGTGTGGCCCAGAGACGCCAAAAGGTTGGACACCCCTGCATGTTTAAGAAAAGATATGCTTTGTTCACTGATTTGTCATTGGAGTTGACATTAAATGAGGGAGAGGCCACGGGCAGAAAACAATGAGGAAGAAGGGTGGAAGCGGATCAGGATTCGGGGGAAAAAATACAGGATCAGGGAAGGAGAGGGAGAAACAGCAGGAAACCGGAGGAGGAAGGAAACACAAAAGCAAAGTGTTCCAGGCAAAAAAACGGAGAGTGACCGAATCAAGGCATTGACACCTTCTCCCTGCCCGTGGGCCCTCCGGGGTTGGATACAGCAGTCGGGGCGGGTGTCAGACTGCGCAGACGGAAGGAGGAAAGAGGGAGAGGCTGGGAAACCCGCCAGCCATCCCCTGGAGGTTTTATCGTGGCGAGGGAAGCAGTGGGACGTGACTGGGGGTCCCAGGGCAGAGTCCCTGCGAGCCTGTGAACTTATGCGCTAGCTATGGCTATCTTTTGGGGTGGTTTTTGTGGTGTGTGACCAGGGAAGGTAAACAGAGGATGCAGCACAGTGTGGTGGAAGGCTTCCCAGGACGTTTGGAGACCTTTCCATGTCCCAAGGCAGAGGACATGTGGCCAGTGCCAGAGGGGACGGGGCTGCAAAGTGAGCCTTGGGGCAGAGAAACACAGTGCCCGACAGGTCGGGAGGGGATGCAGCCTGGAATTAGGGTAGAATAATCTGAGAGGCTTCCCTCTGAAGCTGCAGAAAGCGGGGCCACCCCATGGGAAAGCGCTGACACCCCTGTGCTGTCAGCGATCATCCTGTGATTCCACAGTACCTGGCTCCCCCTTTCCCCAATGGCATGGGGTCCCCATGGGGGCACAGCAGGCACGGCCATCTCACCAACATCTGCAGGAACAAAGTCACGGGGGCTGGAGGTAGGGGAAACGGGTGGGCGACGTCACATTCTGTGTCCCTGACGGGGGACCCCAAAAACACTTGGAATTAAAGAATAGTGAGAGGGGTTGTTTATTTCCCAAGGATGTGCGAAAAGAGCAGAGCAGAAACTTTTCCTAATTAAAGATAAAGAAGTCGCTGGTCTTCAGGGCACCCTGACTAAGCATGCTCAAGCTGGAAAGATTCTCAGAGAAAGGAGAGAAGGGAAGGGAAGAGAAGGGGAGGGGAGGGGAGGGGAGGGGAGGGGAGGGGAGGGGGAAGAAAGAAGAAGGAAAAAGCAAAGGAAATAGCGTATTAATTAACCGTGACCCTGGGAAGTAAATCAATGTGCTCCAGATTTTAAGTCTGCTTCACACGTTTTGAAAAGTAACATTTTAAGTGAATCCTGCGCAATTTTGTGGGAGAGGATGGAATGGGCAAGTTGTGAGAATGTGAAAGACCCATCGGATTGCCAATGCTCTCACATCTTTGTGGTAGAAAAGTGCTATATTTATGAGGAAGGCAGCGAGGAAAAAGATGGATTTAAAGGTGATTTCTGGCTTTTATGAACACATCATATTTCTAATTCACGAAGGCTTGAAATGGCTCTCAGTCTGCAATGATTTCCTTCGTGCCCTCTATCCCAAGATACCTTTTAAAACTATAACATTGCCATTGGGTTATACACAAAGAGGTTAAACTTTTTTTTTTTACAAGTTTTAATCTGAATGATGAAAATTGACATTTCATCTCGCAAAAGAAAATGAATTTCAAATCTGCTCAATAAATACTTACAAACCAAATGCCACCATCTTTAAATCTAAAAGCTTGCCTGCAAATAACACTGAGACTTTGCCAGGGGTGGACTTTGAAGCACTTTGTAAAGTCTTTAAAGGAACGAGTCTTTGAAAGCTAAGGAACTTGTAGCACTAAATATTTCAGTGGTGATTTATGAACAATGTTAAGAAATATTGCTTTCCTTTAATAATAAAAAAGTCCTGGCACTTCATTAAATGATGAGGATTTATGTGCTAAAATGTTTTGCATGGCAGCTTCTGAGGAATAGATTCATAAATATTTCCTTTTTTAAATTTGAAAGTCAAAATGAATTAGAAAAAAAAAAGGGCCAAATCAAGTCAAATTGAGAAGATAAGCTTGGGATCACCTGGGCTCACAGTCTCAGCACTGGCTACGCCACCCGCCTCATCAAAGGGGGACGAGAGTTGACCTTCTCAAAGTTTCTCCCCCGCCACCCCACCCCAACCCCAACACACATGTGCACTTACACGCAATCAGAAAACATCAACGGGGTAAAAATGTACTCGGGTTTGCTTTAAACCTGCCTTTCCGACCGTTTTCCATTTAGGTGATCACTCTTACCACTTTTCTATAATATCCAACGTGCCCACAGCATTTAACGCAGGTGAGAACTTCATTCGGAACTGACACGGAATGTGCGTGCTCTCTGCTCTGGGTTAGAGGAGTTCAGGAACAGTAGTCGTGACGGCGTGGAGGAGGGCTGGGGAGAAACGTGACGGCGTGGAGGAGGGCTGGGGGGAAACGAGGCCAGACACAAAGCGGTGGAGCGGGCCTCGGGGCAGAGGGCTGGCTCCCAGCGGCCTGGGCTCGTTCCTGCTTCGTGCTTTAGCTCGGCCCGGACGCTGCGAGCCCTGATTTCCTTTTTGCTTCTGTGGCACTGGGTGTTGTTGCTGGAGACCGCTGGGGGCAGGGAGGATGAATGAAACGCAGAGAAGTTGGCCACACAAATACAATACCAGGGAGAGTGGCTCTCCCACGCTGGGCGGAGGGAGTGGAAGCCTCGCAAAGCAGCTCCTGTTCCCATGGAAACCGGGGTTTCGCTGAATGAGTAGCTTGACTTCCCACAGCCCATTCCTCTTTCTTTTTTAATCTCTGCTGGAGATGCATTGTCTTCTGGTTATTTTTGTTCTAATGAAAATAAAGACGGGAGAAGAGAATGCTCCCCGCCTCCCCACCCGGGGGCAGCTAGCTTCACAGGCTGATGACACGTATTCTGGGCGGGTCTGAAAACTGGCTGGATCTCCCGGATCTGAGATCGGGTCCCTTTTCTGCCAACCGTGGACTGACAGGCCACCGAGAGCCCTGTCGGCCGCGATTGGTGGATTCATTTGAATACCAAGGCGGCCTGGGCAGGCTTCCAGGGACAGGGCCAGAGACAGGCAGGGCCGGGATACACAAGATTCAATAGTGGTTTGGGGAGGCGGTTGCTCCCCCAGCTGTGAGCTCCCTTCCTTCTCTGACTCCCGAGCCCCTTCTCTGCTGGATTCTTGGCAGGTCCGCCTTCTGTTCTCTGAGGATTAATGCTGTGGTGCAAAAGGAAAGTTGGCAATTAAAAAACAAAACAAAACAAAATAAAAAAAACAACCAAACTCAAGGCCTGGGACTTGATTGCTTTACCATCTTCCAGGCTGATTTCATTATGATGGTGCTGAAAAAAACGTAGGGCTTTTGTTGTTGTGTGTTAAAGGGTTTAAAATTATGAACAGGATGTTTTTACTAAGAAAAAAGACAGGCGACCTTTGTGCTGATGGAGCATAGCTAACGTCTATAAACAGGGGAGCTTACGAAGAGGAAAGTGAATTACTATAGCAGTCTCTACAAAATAATCTGCTTAGAAAAAATAAGACTTTTGGTTCCTGTGAGAACTGCTGAATTTAAGTTATGTGACACATTCCCCATAGTTGAAATATTTAAAAAGATGGGAGATTTGCATCTTTGCATGATGCAATATCCCATGTAAGTAACATGTCTGCCTCTGAGATTCTAATAAAATGTCCTCACAGGTTGCAGTGCCAACTTGTCTGATATAAAGGCCACTGGGGTGTTTTCTTTCCATTCGTTGCTCACGGAGCTGTAGCAGTTTGGGAAAGGGTGGGGTCCTCGCACAATTTTCCTCTGCTGGCCTCACACACACTCACTTTATTGCCCTCAAATAAAAAAGACTGCTGCTTGCATTTGTGATTGGGATGGCCGGATGCCAGTGACATCAGACAGGCAGGGGTATTGTCCCTGTCCCTGGACAGATAGGAATTGTTATCATCAGTGAATATTTTGTGGGCATTGGTGGGGAGAGGGCACTGTGCCAGGGCAGCCAGGGAGAGACCAGGACACACAGATGAAGCAGAGTCCTTTTTTTGGAGGGACAAGCTGTCTCGTGCAAGTTGTGACAGCACACCAATTTCATCTCTTTATCGTGCAAAACATGTGGCCCCAACTTTTCTTACCAATATTCTAACAGTTTGCAAAAGTCCTGCGTTATTTTTGTTATAGAGCAAGAGCTCTTTTCTTTATATAACATTTTTGAGGTTAATATATTGGAAGTGTTTTGGGGTCATTATACCTGAAAGCCAGGGCATGGTCACCTCTGTAAAAGGCGGGGACAATTTCCGTATTTGGAGCTAAGCGAAAAGGGAAAATAAGTGTTGTTGGAATGGTTAGATCGCACAGGTGAGTTTTTCTGTCTCTGCTAGTTATCAAAAGTGGCTAAGAAAGTTCTGAATGCCTTTCCGGGCAGAAAGAGAGAATGCCAGTTACTGGATGAGACCCTCTCCATGGGGCATCCCGGGGGGATGTCTGCGTTCTTTTCCCGGGCGTATGGGTTTCCCCTTTGCCCGGTGGAGGAAAGTAATGGTTTAACACAGGGGGAAAACGTTTCAGCTTCAAAATTTAAATCTTTTGCCTAATTCCTAGACACCCTGGGGGCCCTGGAGCAGCTCTTGTGTCATTTAAGCGGGGTGTCATTGCAGAGTCATGTCTAAGCCTGAGCGAGGTTCTTCCTGGGACTGGACCGGGCCCAGGCGGGTGACTTACCCAGTGAACTCAAGTCTTTTCCAGCCCCAGTTCCCAGGGAGACCAGAATCCTATGTAAATAACCAAATAGCCCAGAAGCAGCTAAAGGAGGAAGGACTTGCTGAAGAGGGTTCGGAGGAGCTAAGGCTTCCGGAGGTACAATTTCCAGGGTGCGGGTGGGTCCCACCACTAACCCCTGGCAGTGATGGGACCATCCAGAGGCCTCCACCTGGCTTCCACGGCCCGCCTTCTACCCACGGAGCCAATACGAACGGCTGGGCATATGCTTGTGTCTCCAGCCCACGCGATCGCACCGCCTCCTGCTCAGAGCCAGGGACGTTTGCCGAGCAGAGATTCAGTGCAGTGTTTCCGTGGGAGTAGCTCCGGGCTCTTCACCCACCTTCACGTTTTCTTGCTGTGACTTGGAAGCCTTGTACAGGGAGAGTCATACTCTGTGTCTGGAGACTGGGTTGCATTTTGAGTGAACTTCAGTCGATTGAGGAGTCGCTGCCCCCCGCCCCCACCCCTCACCACGCGCAGTGAGAGCAGTGGCAGGAGCAGAGAGGTTTCACTCCAAGGCCACCGCCAGGTGAGCAGTGCGGCTCATCCCTCCGCGTTTGAAACCTTGGGACTATGCCAGCCTGTGGACCAATTTTAGTCTCATGCCGAAGCGTTCTTTCCAGCTGTCGCTCAGTGAAGGCGGCTTTCCCGGGGGCTTTGTTAATGAATATAATTTTACAGCAACCAAAGAAGCTCCAAGAACCAGAAGTTCTAGAGGGAAAAGAGCACTTTCTTTTTTCCAAGTCGAGTTTGTAAGGTCGCAACTGTTTTCTGCAGCAGACACGTCTTCTCAGGCATCCTGATTTAATGAAAGCTTAGTTCGTCCCTGGGCAGGTTTGAATTACCCCTGGACCAAGATATTTGCTTAATTTCAAGGGCTCAAAATCCTCATTTAGAGTTCTTTTCAGCAGTAATATTACACACCCGTTCTTTGTGCATTATCCAGCTCAGAAGACCACGCAGTGCTTCTAAACTGTGTCAGGCTACAGCAATGAGAAACTAAGTCATTACTCTGGCCCTGAAAAAATAGCCTTGCGTGACTTGTGGACGTGTTGGAGACATGGGTCTGCTGCCCCCGGCCTGTGTTCTGTCTTACTTTTGCGCTCGTGTCTCCCTTGGATTGCCACGTCCCTCTATCTGATCCGAAGTCCATCTTCCCATGAAAACTGAGATTTTGTAATTGCGTGTAATTCCAGGACCTTATGCCCCCGAGACTTCCGTGGCCTCAGTCAGCCAGGCACCAGTGAGTGTGAATAACTGATGGGTTTGATAGGTGTGTAAATAGACCCTCATTTTTGTGCAGCTAACCCCTCAGGACCTGGCAGTGGACGTTCCCGTCGGCAAATGGGATACGTAGGGTGAGCAGACTTAGTGCCGCCTACCCACGCCCCGGTCTTCACAATTCCGGTTGCTGCGTTTACAGCAGCGAGCAGAGGCCCAAAACCACAGCTCCCCTCCACCAGTGTGCGGCGTGGTTGACATTACACCCCGACCCCAATCTGCGGAGGCCATGGGAGGCCACCTCTGCCCCCGCCTCCCTGCTCATGACCACGTTGGGTGGTGGACAGGGTGTGCACATTTGAGTGGGTGAGAAGAACTGGGGACACGGAAGTCCCCGATTCTTTACGGATCTATTTTTGCTGATATGCTGGTATATGAGACACGGACTCATTCCCCGAAAAGGTAAATAAGGTAGGGTTAGGCTTAGAGTGCTTGCAGGCCCCCGAGGCTCATGGAAAGATAACTGGTGGTAAAATTATGATTACTGCAGTAGATACACGTGTAAAGTACTTTGTGTCCCTGGAAAGCTAGTTCTACAGACTTTGTTATTGAGAACACCTTGAAAACTGGTGAAGTAGACGTCACTACACAGTAAAGTAGAAAGTGTTGGTAAGTTACGCTAAAGGCTGAAGACAGTCACATGGTGACTTTCGTGGGCCTTGGAGACTCTTGTCTCTGTGGGACCGTCTCGTTTTCTGTCTACCGATGGGGGTCCTAACCCATAAATTAGAAGGCCATGGGGTCGAGCTGACAAGCCGGATGGGTCCGAGGGACATTTCCACCTTTCCGTGCACGTGCATCAGTGAGACGCTGACTTGATGCTTTGGGCCTCATTATATATATTTTCTTGTTCTTTTATCATCTATGTATAAAAAGCCTTTCGAGTTATAACAGATCCCTAGTGTTTATGCACTGTAACATCCACAATAGCCTCGCAAGGAAGACATCGCCATTCTCACTTCGGAAATCAGCAGTCAAGCCCAAGGTTTGTGACCGGCCCAAGATCACATAGTTCCGTGATTCCAGAGGTGAGACTTTACATGAGGGGTGTGCGTTTACTGCTCTCCTGTAGATCATTAAACATAAAAGAGAACTTTTGATTTCACCTTCATTAAAGCATCCTTATACACTTTCCCCATTGTTTTTAATATGGTTATTTATGCTTTCCAACATCTGCTATAATTTTTATCTGTTTCTTAACGAGAGCACCATACCCATCCTTGATTTTACCCTGTCGACTTCGTAAATACAAAACCATAAACAAGCTATTATTCCTTTGACTCCTGGGCATAAAATTTGGCATACCGAATGTTTATGTTTATAAAGTTTTTCTCACACAGCTCGGGATTTTCATGGATCTGTCGATGACATGCAAATTGTTTCCCTTAGCATGCAGAAAAGCCAAATGTAATTTAGGAAACATTTCTTAGAAACATCTAAAAGTACTGAAGGTTGTCACATTCAGTGCATAATTTGGCAAGTGGTTGTTTTTTTTTTCCCCCCCTGTAAAATGTAATTTTCAAGGCATCTGTGCTCAGGAAAGATCCTTGGGTGTTAGAGCTGAGTTGAGTCTAACACAGAAGGTTAGACCTTTGTGGGTGTAAAGCTATAACCATTGGCTTCACCGTGCGACTTGCCCAAAGATGGTGCCATGGCCAGCTGTCACGCACTTGCTTCAGATCAGTGAGGTTGTAAGGAGAACGTGACTGGTCACTGTCGATTTATTCCCTACGGGATGGCAGTGGGTTCTAGCCAGACCCTACGATCAGACCAGGTGCCATCTCCCCACCCCCCTCCCTCCTTCTTTAGGTTTAGCTCGACTGAGCCGCAGGATGGTCCAGTGACCTCAGATCTACTTGGGGATTCAGTAAATCTTGACGCTTAGCTGTGGTTCTGCTGCTAATTCTCCAAGAAAGGCCTGTGAATTAGTTTAGCTTTTGTGTGCTAGTATTTTCTCGTGTGCAAAATGAGCCTTGATAACAATATCTAGGCTGTGAATTCTGCAAGTGAAAGTTTTTGTGACGCGAGTCTTGTTGCCGTGCTGTCCTGATGATGGAAGGAGAGCTGAGTGCTCGGGACCCTGCGTAAGGCCACACAGTGTCACGGGGCCCGTCATTTAATGGAACGGCTGCCAACTCTCTGGGTGATGCTAAGCCCTGTGTCTGTAAGTCTGCAAAATAGAAAACCACTGACTGAAATAATCAAACTTTTAAAATTCTATTTATTCGACGGATCATTACGGGCTGAGCGCTCACTGTGAGCGGGACAGAAAGAAGTACCATGCCCATACTACCCCGAAGAAAGCACCCCCAACCACCAGACTCCCAGCTCCCACCTTCCACACGTGCTGTGATGAGGTTACCTTTTAATTCTATTTTTGGCTTACTGGAATTTTCAAGAATTTGTGGCTGCTCTTTCATGTTAAATAACAACAAAACACCACCCAAACGGACTTAATAACTGGACTCACGTAGAACTGTCAGGAATTCAGAAATGTTTAAAAAAAAAGTAAGCGGCTGCCAGCTTCTTTCAACACATCCGGTCAGTGAGGTTCCTTCTGTCGAAATTTGCTCTCTCCTAAGGAGCCTACAAGGAGGTGCCACTTGCTTTACGAACTTAAGAGAGATCAGGGAAACGGCATTAGGGCAAGCTCCTTGTGTCAGATGTATTTTCTACGGTGGAAATCCAGAGGGGCCCCGGGCCTCGCGCTGCCTCCAGCACGAGTTGCCTCCAGCACTCCCTGCGAGGCGGCCCAGCCATCATGCGGCGCTGGCTGTTTCTTTTTTATTTCGTTTTTCCTTAATATTTTTTGCCAGCTCCTGGAAAATTCTTTAGCTAAGTTGGTATAGTTGAACTCCCTGGGGCCACCTTTAATTTGTGCTTTTACCATTGTTTTAAATTTTAGTTAAAACTGATAATGGACAAAACGATGGTGTTTCCCAAATAAACTCATCTAATTATCTCATTGTAATGTTCCCCTTTAAAGGCCTGTCTCATTTTTCACTCCTGGATTTCTTTTGTTTTCTTTGAAAATGTTCTTGATATTTAATTACCTTCACTGATTCCTCTGTGCTTAGATTGTTACATGCTTTGCTTTGTATTTTTATTGAGCTCAACTTGCCCTTTTTGTGACCGAGTTTCCATTTTCTTGGACTTACTGGGAATAGCGCATTGATTATGCAAAATCTTTTGAGCTCTATCACATTTATATTTTCTTTTAAATGACATTGTTAAAATTCACAAAATTGGTCTGCACCTTACAGCCAAATTGAAGAAAGAACGTTATCACTTTGACATGTTCAGAATATTTACAACCCTAGAGATCTTTTCCAAGCACAGAATGTGTCCAAGAGCACAGGACAACCTCAGAGGCACGAAGATAAAAATAACTGCATTATTTCCACTCATGCTACTGTTTGAAGTAATGAAATAAATCCAGAAATAACATGAGTGGTAAAATGATGAATTGGGAATTTGACATTTTTTCAGCTTCCCTCATCTTAGGCGCTCATCTTTTGAGGGTAGTTTATAATAAATTTCCATGTCATTGCTGGCTCTTCATTATAACTAAAAAAAGGGGGGTAATATCTAGACTTTCCCGGCCCAAGCCAGTTGTTGCGTATTGTACTTTAGGGCCATTACGAGCATCTTTCTCAATGGTGCATTTTTCTTTACGCTCGTATTCTACATTCGGGAGGCCATGTGCTTAATCACATGAGATCCATAAGCAACTGAAATGCTTTGAAGTTCATCTGGATACATAAGAACTTTATGGCCTTTGGGCATGAGAAGAAGTTTCCTTTTTACTTGGCAGTAGGAGAGGAGTACGTAGAAGCCTATGGAAACATATGGAGTTACCTCGGACCAACTCAGGGATCTGGGAGGGGAGCAGAGGGCTCCTGGCGCTCGTCCCGCCCTGCCCCCACCCCCAGTGACTGTGCACCGCACCTCCCACTCCTTTCTCGGTACAGGCTGTGGTCCAGGGATGATAATGCTGTGAGAATAAATTGCAGGGAGAAGGGCGAAATGACAAAATGGGCAACTCTGGGGTAAGGCAGAGGAGGGAGCAAAAAATGGACTTGAAAACCACCCAAATTATGCCAAGATAATGTACAGATCTACATGTAAGGACACTCCTTTTTGGATGCCTTCATTGTGCTCTAGGAAAATCCTCGTAGAAATGACCGATCAAGAGCGTGTGGTCGGCTTCAGGAGAGTTATTTTTAAGGCAGTTAAAACTACTTTGAAGGTAGAAAGTTGTTTTGCTTTCTACACACATCACTTAGATAGCCGTTTCAAATAAATTCTAATTGATAATAAAGAGAAGCAACTCCTGTGCGGGGCCGAAGGTTCCAAAGCCAAATTATGTTCGTGTGTCAGCTCAGTCCCCTGGGCTCGGGGTCTGCAGGGACCTGCCACCTGTGGGCCGCAGACAGCCTGCATTCTAGGCCCAAGGCTGTGTGCAGACCTCCCCGCCCCCAACAGCTAGAGGTCTGTTTCTTCCCAACTCTGCATCTATTGACGCCAGTGGCTTACAGCTGGCCAAGGTGTTCTTATACCACAGATAGTGGCCAATTCTACAAATCAGGGCTTTGTTCCCTGGAAGAGTTTGCTGTTAAGTATTGGGTTAACCAAAAAGTCCGTTATGCTTTTTCTGTAAAATAAAAGATACATTTTCATTTTCACCAATAGTTTTATTGATTTGGACATTTTGAGTGTGTCGGCTGTCTCCCACTATCGGCTTCTAGTGGGTACAGGCCAGGGGCGCTGCTAAACATCTTCCAGTGTATAGGACAGCCCCACAGCAAAGGATTATTTGCCCAAAATGTCAATAGCACCAAGAAACTTCACAAATCACTTTTGACACATTCAATCATTCACATCGCCTTCTCCACACACTGCACAAGTCTTTAGTTGTGTTTCAGTTGCATTTTTCCCTTTCTTGAAATAATAAAGCATAATACATCAAGAATGTTGTGTATCTTCTTCCATCTTCAATGTTAAGTCTGCATGAAATTCACCAATTTTGATGTTTTTAAAAAATACATGCTGATACGACAGCTGTCACAGTACAATCTAACAAAACTGTTTCAAATAAAGTTAGAGACAACTGAGCGCTGCTAGAGCCGTCACGCAGAAAGGTCAGACAGGCTCCTCGGCCGGCGCAGCATCTGCCCACATGCCGTAGCTTCTAGCTGGTATCCAGGGCCCCTTCTGGCTGCAAACTCTGATGGTCCGATGCCACGGGAAGATTTGTTTTTAGTTCTTAGTTGCCATTCGCTCTGTGACATAAACTTCAGGCTGGGTTTGACAGGCTGTGGGGCAGGCCGGGAAGTGGGTGTGGCTCCCGCCCAGTGGGCATCAGGACCCCGTCACCTCCCTGTTGTCAGGCACATGTCATTCCACCCAGGTCCTCGCGACTGTCTGCTAGGAATAGCTCCCCCGTGGCCGCCGAGTCTCACCTGGGCGACAGGCGCCTGGAGGCACAGCTCTCTCCCCCTGGCAGCCGCGTCCCCAGGGCAGACCGGAGGGAGGGCCAGGCTAAGCCAACGTCCCCTTGGTAGAAAAGGCTGGGTACTCCTTACTGACATTGCGTCGTGTTTCCCCAAATCCGCCCCTCGCACAGTTCACAGTGCGTACCCTGCCGGCTTTCTAGCCATCCCTTTCCTGGCGCGAAGTAAAAGGTGAGTCAAAGTACCGAGAAAGCGGAAAGGACATCTTTATATAACACTGACTGCAAGTGAGGTCAACACGAAGAGGCGCAGGGACCGCCTTCTCGGGGTCATCTGCACGTGATGGTGGGAAATTGGAGACCACTCTGTTTGCTTCCTCTATAGTCTATTTATAGGGACGCTTTTGGCATTTCGATTAAAGAGTGGCCGAGGTTTGTCAGTTACACTGGTGAGAGGCTTCATGTGCCTTACGTGGAAACTCTCCTAAGTCGTGGGAGGGAATAAATCGTTCCACTCCTTTGCAAATGCCACCATTTATTAGCTTGTTGCACCTGTCACACCGCACAGTTCCTTCCCAGGGGGACTACATGTCCCCCCGAGCAGCCACCACCTCCTTCGGCTCAAGCAAGAGCAAAACATTGCGTGTGTCGAGTAGCATTCCATTTTGTGCCTTTGATCTTCTTTTCTGGCTACTTTATCTGTCATCTTTCCAACAGTTCTGGCTAACACGGCCTTGCTTTCACTTTGAACCAAATGTTTTTATCTCTTCAGAACTCAGTTTGTAAGTATTCTAAAACACTTTTTTGCTTGGTTTTGTTTTCGTGGGTTTTTTTTTTTCAATTGTTCCTTTTGGGGGCGGCATGTGCAGAGGGAAACCTGGGAGAAGGGGTTTACGAAGGTAGTCCAGGGGAAGGATGTGGGGCTCACTGGTATGCAGCTGCACCACAGCAATGTGCTCCCTTCCTTTCGGAATTTTGTTTGGGAAGCCTTGCATTTGTCCTCATCTCAGTGGACGTAGCTTATTTCCACTCATTTTCAGCTTTACTTTCACACTCTGGTTTTTCTGCCCAAGTTGGACAGAAAATTGGCATGCCTGAAGTATCAGCCATGCAGAGACGCTTTCAAGTCCTAATCATTTTTCAGTGTAAGCCTTATACTTTGATAATTATTTTATAAAAACACTCCTTGGTCTCTGATTCCTTCCCCGTCGGGCCCCCTTCGCTATATTTAAAATGCACACATGATAAAATCCAATGGTAAGGTTCTGAGCAGCAGAGATTCCTCTCGTGGTGACATTCTTGGACCGTGGTGACACTTTTATAATACTGTGTCCCAACGGACCAGATGACATTTCTGGCCTGCTATTTGTTGAGCCATCTTAACCTTGAATGGTCTTCAGGCCCTTCAGAGCCAGCCCTGGTGGAGAGAGCCCCCTGCTGGAGGTTCTGGGGACCGATGGCCAACGGAAGCAGGAGGGTCCCTCGGGAACTCCAGGAGGCGGGAGTGTAACCAGCGCTGTGAAGAAATCAATGGCTGCCGTGACTGACAGCGCGAACCAATGGAACCTCAAAGGTTATTCAATGACATTTTATTTTCATCTGAAAGTTCAGATAATAAAGACAAGAGACCCCGATTTATTTAAATCATCTATAGATTTCCAAATTAGTATTTCCTGAGAAATTGTTCTTCAGGTTGTTGATACCCGTGCAGGAAGAAAAGGCGTCCCCTCCTCGAGTAAGGTTGGAAATGATGGGTTAAAGACAATTAAATATAAAAACTTTAGAAAGTTAAAAATAGGAGACTACGTAATAGATTATATATACAACTCACTTGAAAAAAGATGACCTCTTGGAGTGGAACTTTTCAGAGCCTTTAACGACAAGAACATTTCAAGCACCATGTAGAGGCTTCCCTAAACCTGTCCGATCATGGACCCTTATTTTGTCACACAATTTGTGAATATTTGGGGGAAGAGTTCATAGAATATTGGTGTAGGAAATCTATTGATATCTCTTTCTCATTCTCCCTGAGTCGATGAGGAAGAGTAATGCAAATGGAAATTCCCACTTAATTCTTTTCACTGGGACTCCGCGGTCGGTTGGCCCGCCCCAGCGGATACCTGGGCTTCTCTCGGGAGAACTGTACTGAAACCATCAGTAAAGCCACGTGCCACGCCTGGCCCAGGAACAAGACATCTGGCTCTGGAAGGTGAGGCTGTCTCACCCACCCCGCCCGCTCCTCGGGGACCCTCCAGGAAGCCCCGAGACACGTGTTCACACGCCTCCCTCTCCTGTTCGCCCAGGGCCCTCGTGCCCGCTCACTCTGCCCGCGTTTGTATTCAGTGGTGCTCACTCTGTGCTGTGACTCACCCCTTCCCTGCATCTTATCTTCCCACTCTTGCACTGGTCTTCTTAGTAAGTGTTTAATAAATGCTTCCTGAATGAATAAAAACATCCCCAGCAGAAGGTACGGTCTGGTATACACTCAAGAGATTTAGCCTGCAATCTCGTAGCATTCAGGCTCCGTTTCTTTTCTTTTTTTTTCTTTGAAATAACAGATCTTACCAATGGCTGTTGTAATAATCAGCTCCTTTTAATACCAACAAGATAACCCTCACAACCTGAGCTTCACTGTGGTGATGCGTCAGGTCTCCGCCCTGTGTTAGATTTCTGCCTCTGGATTTCTCTGAGAACGCCAGGGATGGAACTCGGTCTTCTGCTTTGGCATGTGTGTCCAAGTGCTCTCTCTCCGTGCGAGCATTGAAGGCCCTGCCTCTGCAGGCCCCAGGTCTGCCCGTCTCCAGCTCCTCGTTCCGACTGGCATGGGGCAGCAGAAGGCATTCTGACGTGTAGGTCCGAGAGGCTGAGCTCTGGCCGTGGCTTCCGTACCTTCCTTGGCTGAAAGCAGGTCACAGCGCCTCTCTTGACTGCTGTGACCGTCGGGCACATGGCAGGCCCTCAGGAGGCGCTAGAATTTTTCTCCCTTCTCCTACTTTCTTTGTCGCCATAGTTCTTCAGACTACAGCATGGAGGGCTTGTGGGGGGTGAGGACAGGGGCTATGTGTGACAGGACACCCCATCCCACTCAGGAGGTCAGCACACAAGGCAAAGGAACAACCCATTCAAGCCCAGGGTTTTCCCCCATGATTTTCTAGGTGACGAATCAGGCACTATTCTTGGCACCCCACTCCCTTCGTTCATGAATTAGCGTAGAGGGATGTTCTGTGTTTATCCCTCCATCACCTCCTTCTCATCCCTCCCCACAGGTTTGTCGAAAACCCACCGCAGCAGAGTCAGCATTGGCTTGCCCACGTGCTCAGCGCTGGGACAGGGGTAAGAAGGGGGGGCCACCGACGGCCGTCTCCCAGTGTTTCAGAGGCCCTGCATGTGGGACACCTGCTCCACCGATAACTAACATCAGACTTCCCTCCTGTGCACCTGCTGGTTCGCAGGTGCACACAACCCCCCGAAGCAGTCACCTTGACAGCTGTCCAGTCATTCTGTTGTCACTGGAGAAGAGAGACCGAAGAAATGATGCCAGAGATGACGGAAGGCTTTCTCTCATCATGGCTTCCTTTGCTCTGGTGAATTTTTAAAATGTTACAGTGTGTATTTCTTTAGGGCCAAGGGGTTGGTTTTAAAACTTAGGAATTTAGAAAAGGGATTAGTTACTTGTGGGTATGGGCTGACACCAGGGGCTTGTCCCCCCGGCAGCACACTGAGCCCACCTCCCTCGATCAGCACGACCGCCATCTCCTCCCGCTCCCAACGCGCACCCCCTCCTGCCCCCAGGAAGCACTTCCACTGTCCTCATGGTAGCAGTGAAGACGCCGAGGCTTTGGGAACACGTCGGTTCTCCATGGCTGTCTAATAACCCTCGCCACGAGTAGTGGCTTCAAGCAGTTGCTGTAGTCCCTGACTCTGCGGTCCGGCTGGGCAGCTCTGCAGTCTGACACTTGTCTCTAGTGAAGACAGGTGACAAGGGCAAGTGGACCTGGTTCCACTTCTTCCAGCAGGGTGGCAGAAAGGTGACAAGGGCAGCAAGAAAGCGCACATCCCCTTCTGCCAGAGCTTCTTGAGTCTGAGCTGTGTCACCCTCGCCGTTGCCCCTTTGGCCAAAGCCATTGCACAGGCAGTAGGAGAGGCACTAGCCCGGGAGGCTGTGACCGCAGCCACCTGGCACAGACGGGCTAAGCAGCTCGACTGCAGGAGCTCGGCTCATGCGCAGAGGTCCTGGGATTTGAACCCAGTACCTCTCAGGAGGACTGAGGCTTGGGACCCAAGTCAGAGGGGCAGAGCTCAGCCCCAGCGGCTTGACTAGGGACAGCTCAGGTGACACTTTCCATTATTTTACTCCATTCCTCTTCTCCTTGCTCTCTGCAATGGAGGCTGGAAGCCGGGCTTCCGGCGTGGAAAGCAAACCCTGGGGTGCAACACGCTGAAACAGCCAGACGGCCCTGCTTTTTCGTAGCTCACAGGGGCAGAGCCCATGTGCCGCCTGTCAGTTGGACTCTTTAAGCGAGACGCCTCAGGCTAAAGTTTGAAGTGAGTTTTCCTTTCCAGGTAAGCTCCCTACTGTAGCTCTGGATCCTGGAGACAGGATTCTGTAGCCCAACACAAAGTCAAGTTTCTAAGTGCCCTGCCCTTCCCCACCCTTAAGTTGCCAGCATGCGTCCCGACGTGTACCCTCGGCTAACAACCTTGCTGGATTGATTTGGGTGTGGAAAACAGGCTGCCTTACAGAGGGGACACCAGCCAGCGGCTCTGGAGTTCGCACGATGACCGTATCTGACACCTCTGCCCTTGAAGGGCGCCTGTGGACCCGGTCGTGTGCATTTTGGGAAACTTGCTAAAGGATGAGGTTGGGCATCTGATAGGTTACCTTAATTACACCATTTCCTTTTCCCTGTAGGCATTTTCAAAATCTAATTATAGTGCATGTGATACCCCATGACCAGCCAGGAGCCAGAGATTAATATAAAGTCACAGCAGGACAGTTAGCTCCCAGAAGCAGTTCACACGGCGCTGCAAATATAACCCTCGAGGATTGGATGCTAATATTTTGATACACTCATCATCGCTTTAGCATGTGGCCGGGCGGTCCCGGGGGAGGAGCAGCTCCGGCCTGTCCTCATTGGTCCCCGCGGTCTTCCTTCTGCACTAAGACATGTGTAGCCTTGGCGTTCAATGTTGATTTGGAGGGTCCCCCCTTTACCAAAGCCCCGCTTCATCCTCTGTGCCACCGCTCTGGAAGGACAAGCCAGGGGCCTGCTGTGTGTGCCATGTCCATCTGTGAGGACAGGCCGGGCCGCCGTCCTGGGCGTAGCGTGTCTGCCCCCTCAGAGATACTGTGTGCAAACATCTGGGCTGGGGGACAGCACCTGTTTATCCTCCTACAGCTGTAATTCCCCTGGGACTCCACGCCAGGCCCTCAGGTGACCCCCAGAGGGCTGCCTGGACTGCCCGAGGGGACAGGGCTGGCAGGGGCCCCAGACTGCTCCCTCCTCACCCTGGACAGGGGCCCTGTCCTGTGTCCGATGGTTTCTGAAGGCCAGCCTCTGAGCATATTACAGCTTCTCCACGGACTCGGCGTCCACGAGCACGCAGCGCCGCCCCCCCGCCCCGCAGCTCTGTGCTCGTGTCCTGGCTCGTGGCCTTCGTTCGGTTTATGGGGAAAATGTGAGAAAGAACTTCCGGAGGGAGGGCAACGTCAGTTAAAAAGCATCACTGCGGTGTGAAAGCCCTTGGAAGGCGATACCTAACGGAACAGGCGGGAGGTGGGCCTCGTGCGCACGCCTGTTTCTTGGCCAGGGGACGGGCGTGGATGATAAAGGCAAGGGTTTGACTTTGAAGCGCGGGACAGGCCAGGCAAGTTTTAACAAGCCACAGGAAGCGCCACAAAGCCAAGCTGCACGGTGCGGGCTGGGCCGGCCAGGCTTTCCTGCCCCCGCCCTGCCCCTTCCCGCCCCACCCGCGACGGGCTCAGGTGCTCAGGGCTGCTGGGCAGTGTCCCCGTGGCCTTGAAGGTCGCTGTGGCGGAGTCCGACGTGAGCTGTCGGGGAAGAGATGGCTGGTGGAAATTTGCTGAAGGTTTTCTGGGGTCTTCAGTGTATGGGGCCATGTGAGTAATGGCAAAGCTGTGCCCGGGGGCCCAGAGACAGGCAGCTTCCAGAAGCCTCTCTCATGCTGGGCATGCTCTCCCCTCTGCAAGGCTCCCTCCCACCTCACGGAGCGGAAGCCCAGGGGTTCACACACAGAGGACCCCAGGCCCCTACACCCACCCAGAACCGCAGCACCTGAGACTCAGAGACGGTGCTATTTGTCATGAGGCCAGAACTCAGAGCCCTGCGGCTGGGGAAGGGGCCAAGCAGGCAAAGGGAAGCCCTTCACTAGGACTGTCACTGTCCTGCAGGACAGCAGGTCACAGGCCGGCATTGCCCCTCGCTAAGCCCAGCTCCGTGGGGACCCGGGAGGGGAGGAGGGTGGAGGTTGGGGGTTCTCCTTAATTGCTCTCTCACCTTCAGAGGCAACAGGACAGCTCATGAGATGCTGAAAGACCACTTTTAAGCGTGAATCCCTGAGAGCTCTTTACGGTCATAGCAGGCCCTGTAAGCTCCCGCCGAAGTGACAGGCACCCCTGGCCTGGGTCTGAGCTGGGCCCGAACTAGGGGCAGCAGAGGCTCGTGAGGGCGGACTGTTTATTCCTGGTAACAAAGTCAGAACCAGAGATACGCAGCTTGACGTCCACGTGCAGGCCGAGCCTGCCAGGCTGGCAGGACACCTCATGGCCTTGACGATGAAGCAAATTTGACTCCAAAGTTGCGGAGAGAGAAAAAAAATCCAGGTCCTTTTATGTCACTTTTAATGTAATGGCACTTTCATAACTCTGACACCCCTTTATTTCATTCCCAGATTTTTAGACTTAATTTCAATCTGAGGCCACTAAACCTCAGGTGGACATTTCTTTTTAAAAAAACTCTTTAAAATGAACATTTAGAGCTCGTGTGTGTGTGTGCATGCGAGTGTGTGCATGTATGTGCATCTGTGCATGTGTGTTCATATGTGTGCATGTGTGTGTGCATGTGTGTTTACTGCTTTGCATTGCACAACTTTCAAACCGGCTGTTTCAAGGCGGAAAGCATTTGTGCTTCACAAACACTTTGGCAGCTGTGAGTGGTTAATCTTTTTCTACATCCAAATGGAGGTTTCCCTTTGGAAGACTCAGTAGGAACTCAGCTCATTTTTTACCACTGACCTAAAGGCATCCAAATTATTTTCAGCTGTAAGGGCATCCAAGGTTTTAATCCCCCAGCCCCAGAAGCACCCGGTGCACAGATTGGAAGGGTGGGCTGCTGAGGGGGCTGCCAGGTCTCTTACCGGGTGAGTGAAGTAGGCATCTTTCGACTCACTGGATCCCGGAGGGGCCCGAGGTGGCATCTCTGGATGGCTCGCTGAGACAAACGACCGATTAGATGTTAAGGTCAGGGGTCAAGATGCCAAGGTCACACCACGCTGACTCTCCCTCACACAGCTGGGCCCAGATACGCTCCGCAGCGAGTGAACCGCCAGACGGATAGGTGGCGGTTTCTAGCGTCTTACAATATTGTTACAGCAAGGAAGGCGTGGGAGGATCAGAGCTTTTGAGGTTATTGAGCTGGTGCTGAGATTCTTTTGTTCTCCGTGTTCCCAGGTCTACGCTCACCACACACACACACACACACACACACACACACACACACACACACAGAGGCACCCGCAGGCCTGCGGACGTGTTCCTGTCCTGACTAGGCAACTGCACAGACAGGCTGGGGAGCACGAACGCAGGAAGAAGCACTGATAATTTTTTACCCTGTCCTCAGAGCGGCTTGACTTATGGCCGGAATGACTGGAAGCAGTAATTCTTTACTCATTTTGATGTTTTGGTGGAAGGGGCGGCAGCCCATGGGGAGAACAGCGTGATTTCAACGAGGTTTTCACACGAGGGTGTCTGCGGCGGGGGCAGCTGAGGGTCGGGCAGCGGCCGCAGCAGAGCAGCTAATAAGACACTGGCGCGTTAATCATGTGACAACTACTGGGCTTAACAGGAAAAGGCACCAGGTTTTGAAAACAGTGACTTTGGTTACTACTGCATTGAAAGAGGTTGGCTGAACACACTTTTTTTTTAAATTCATTTTTTAAATTTAAGTATTTAAGTATACATCCTTATATTGGTTACATAAGTTTTAGGTGAACAATATAGAGATTTGACACTTTTATACCTTACAATGAGATCACCCCACTAATTCCAGTAATCCTCTGTCACCATGTAAACTTATTACAATACACTGATTATATTATATCCCCCTTCTCTTTTTCAGCCTGTTTATAACCCAAAGTTAATAATTCAATTGTCTTGGTTGTTTTCACAGGCATCTTTTCATGTGTCTCAAATGTTCATAAAACCTCACAAAGTAACTAAGCAAATAAGCAAATATTTATATTCATATTTTTATTACTATGCATTAATTAAATTAATGAACTTATCAACATGGAAATTTCTGGATTTATTAATTCTCTATTTATCAATACGGAAAATATCAATGAGTGTGTGAAAAGAAAACAGTGTATAATGTACATGCTAACCTCATTTTAATATAAAAACAATAAACTACTTATATTTGCATGTAAACATAGATATCAAAACGCTCTGGAAAGTGATGCAGATACTTAAGAGACTGTCTTCTGATGGTGGATACGTGGGTGGTCTCTCCTCTTCCCTTCTCTTCTCTTCTTTCTTTTCTCAGTATTTGCCAAGTGTTTTGCAAAGACCCCGTAGTACAAACAGAAAACATGATCCTCTGGTCCCATTCTAGGCCAACCACTGCCACCTCCCCTGCAGACAACTGCAGCTTCTTTTTCTTTTTTTTTTTCAGATGAGTTTGACTTTTTTATTTTTGTTCAAATTTTTTTTTTTTAATTATAGTTGACATTCAATATCGTACAGCTACTTCTTAACTTCTTGTTGTGTCGCTCTGTCCCTAGCCCACACGGATGCTACGGCAATCTTTCAGGCCCTGCCAATTATTGTCACTTTTAAGTGCAACCCTTCGGTCCCCCTCCCCCCGGTGGCACCCACAAGAAGCTGGTAGCGGCCCCCATGGCCGGGCAGTGAGTGCTTCCGGCACCGGTGCACTCGGTCTTCAGGCAGCCTGTCCGGCTGCCCCTCACTCACGCGAAGGTCCTTCTCATCTCCTTGTCTTCATGCCGTCGCACTCTGTCCCTGCATCAACATCCCCTTCTTATTGGCTCAGTTGCTTTACTGGGGCCACAGGCTGAGTATTGTTATCCTCGCCCACTGCCTGTTTGTCTTTTCCTTCCAGACACTTACTAGTATTTGCCATTTTATCCGTAGCTTGGTATTAGCGTTCTCGGCGCTTCCCACTGCGCGTGCGCCCCTCCCTTCGCTCGGGCGGGCCGTGCGCGTTCTGCTCGCCAGCGTCGCGCTGGAGCTGAGCTCGCGCCGCTCGCCCGGTAACTGCATTGAATCAACAAAACCCAAAAACGTATTTGAAAAAATAACTAGCAGTTTATGGAAATTAAAACCTAAACTGAGCCTCGTAAAGGAAAAGAACGAAATAAAATTACAATGCCGTTAAATAACAGCAAAATAAATGAATGTTAAAACGATGTATTCTACAAGAATTTTTTAGATGTGGTATTGGTTTGTGACATATTATTAAATAAAGAAGGGGAGTTACAAAGAAATGTGACAATATGAGTCTCTCTTCTGACAAATAGAGGAACATACCCAGGCAGAGAGCGGTTTAGACATGAGAGCGCACGAAGCGTTCCCAGCCGCTATCTACATGCAATGCGGTAATGGATGCTTTTTAACTTCTTAAGGAAATTTTGCTTTATTTTCCAAACATGCATTGCTATAGTAATGCAGAAACAATGAATGTTATTCTTAATTAAAGGCACTAAAACCCACTAGTGTGTGGTGTGTTTAAACAGCATGAAGCTGGAACCCCTTCAGCGGGGTGTCCCCTTCCTCGCCTCGTCGGACAAAGGCGTGTTTGGTAACCGGGAACCCCGCC
The DNA here is from genome assembly GCA_004026545.1 of Mormoops blainvillei. Classification (NCBI taxonomy): domain Eukaryota; kingdom Metazoa; phylum Chordata; class Mammalia; order Chiroptera; family Mormoopidae; genus Mormoops; species Mormoops blainvillei. The sequence goes on along the minus strand of PVJD01006732.1, from coordinate 60,465 downwards.
CAGCGGGCCCGTCTCAGCCCCATTCCTGAACGTGAACCGGCACCAGAGCGCCTCCAACCTGCCTCCCTGACCCCGGACCGCGCTGGCTCTGTGGGGTGGGCGGCCCTGCTCTGGTAGCTCAGGGCAAAGTTCAGCCCCATCTCGGAGGCGACACTCCGTGGAACCACTGTTTGGGGTGCTCTAGTAAACGTCATGTCACTGGATATCCCTGAGCGTTCGTCCTGCTGGTGGCAGAGCCGGAACACGCGTGACGTAGAAGTGAAAGAAAACCCCGAGACGTAGTCACCTCCGAACCCAGATGTGCCCAGTGGGCCCCGGGCTCCCTTGGGCACAAAGCGCAAAAAGAGCAGTGACGTCCAGCAGCCTGGCTCTCAGGTCACTTGCAGAAGCAGCTCAGCGACCCAGAGATGGGGTGGGCTGGTGCGCGTTCCCATTTGGTTCATTTTCACTCACCAGGAAAAATAAAGTGAAGAGGGTGAGTCTGCGTGCCAGGGGTGAGCTTGGCTGCTCGGGGGGCGTTTGAACTGGACACATTTGGCGTCCCCGCAGCAACTTATTTCCTTACATAGTGGCAGCTGTCGCCTCCAAAGGAGCTCTGTGACGTAGCAACAATGGCCTGACAAATTGACATAGTGATCTATGGGACAGGTCCGTGACTTTGAACCAATTATAATTTTATGTGGCTAGATCTTCACAAGTAATTTTCTTCAAGTTTGAAAAAAAAAATCAGATCCATTTCATGGGGCTTCTTTATGCCATTTGTCTCTTGCCCTCTTTGAAGATACTGTCAAAATTCTGCCTTCTAACGATCTCAGGGTCCATCTCATTGTGTGCGTGTGTCCGCGGGGGCGGGGGGCTTTCTCACACCGCGCCCTTGGCTGCACGTTGCCGTAGCTCGCTCATTCCAAGAATCCTCATTAGCTGGGAAAGATGGGACTGTGTTTGTCTTCCACATTCCGGGCTGCCCTGAGCTCTCTTTTGCAGAGGGAGAGAGCCCGGCATGTTTGGATTGCAGCAGCGTCACCCTGGGCCACTCAGCAGAACAAACAAGCGGCTGCTGTCCCAGAGCAGGACCCTTTAGAAGTGGCCCTGGAGCACCGCGACGGGCAGCCAGGCCTGCAGTCAGCATATTCCTGCCTCCTGGGTACAAAAGCTTCTCCGGAATTCTGTTGATGGCTGAACTGCTTCTTCCCCACTGGGAAGTGATTTGAGGACGTGCCAAGGAAGGTCTGACGAGGAAATAAAGCCACAACTCACCCCTGTTAGCTTCGCAGCGACGCCTGTTCTCGGAGACAGTGCGACACTGAGTTACGAGAATCTCAGAAGAAGCTGCGTTTCTTTTTCTTTTAATCTATAAAATGGGGAAATTTGTTCTGCAGATCCCACATACTAATTTACAGCTCTCCTCGCTTACCACTTACGCATTCACTGATCGATTGCTGTGCCTTTCTTCTGGGTCACGTTCTGTTCCATTATCCCCGGAGAACATTTCAGCGATGTTGGTTTGACGCCACTGCCTGGCATATTTATAATCGTGATGTCACCTGGCCCCCGAAGGCATTATCTGTGTGTATCAATGAAGGCACTGTGGGTGTCTGTAGAGATTAGGGGTACTAGAGGGCCACGGGGAAGGGCACCCCCCCCGCAGAAGCTGTCACACTGAACTGCTGGAGGGAGGGTGGGACCTGGGCAGACCCACCAGTCTGCCCAGTCTAAAGCCAGGCACCAGCCTATTTGATAATTTATGCAGACACTGGAAGTCGCTGAAGAGAGTATGGGAAACGAAACTTGTTATAACAACCATCCCTGGTATAACTCTAGGTGCAAACATCCTACATTAAAAACTGGCAACCAAAATGCAGTGGTGTCCCCCAGATGACTGGCAGACAAATTAAACAGACGTTACTTTAGGGATGTAGGAACGATTCACTACCAGGACATCTTCTTACAAATCCACGATGTCAACCTGTTTAAGGAGAAATATTATGATCATTTCACACCTTCTGTGAAGACACTTGATAAAATCTGCAGGTACTCCTCATAAAATATTTAAGCAAATCAGGATTAGAAGAAAATCATTTAAATTTGGAAGACGGCTTTTACTAAAACTAGGAAAAGGACAGGGATACTTGCTGTCACTATTATCATTAATATTTCTGATCGTTCTAGGAAATCTCATGAGATAAAAAGAAACAGTCTTCAGAATACCTGGAAGGAGGGGGTAGAACATTCTTCCTGCCGATGGTTTCAGTGCATTTCTACAAAACCCAAAGCACACAATTTTTTAAAAACTGGAATGATACTGAAATCCTCAAAACAGACCCCAGTATATCATGGAATTTTGACAAGGGAGTAAAACTTGCTTAGAAAGGGAGGTGCTCTCTATTCAGGTTGCAGACACGCCCGCTCTGTCTAAAGTAAGTTAGCTTAGATTCTCTCTCTCACGATATTCAAAGTACCGAAAGGACTGACTACTGAAAAGCCGAAAATGAAAGGTAAAAATTGTAAAACAGAATTAGACCAGTGATATATTAAACGTAAGGGTGGCAAGGAGCTCTTTATAACAAGAGACCAAATCCAGAAGCCATCCCAGAAATGAAAAATCTGTTTGACTACTTAAAAATAAAATGCATTTCCTAATGCAAAGATACCCAGACATAGTCAACTGACGAATGTAAGATGGACGAAAAGGACTGCACTTCAGGGAAGGTGAAGGTTAAGTTCAAGAGGGGATAAAGGCTCAACGCTCACAAACACATAAAGGATATTTTGCAAAACTGAGGACAATATACAGAGGCTACAGATAGACAACAGATAAGGAAATCCATATGGCCTACCAGCCTATGATATGATGCCTGGCCTCTCTCACAGTCGGAGAGAAATCAAATCAAAGTCCTAGAGCTCATATTATACCTGTCAAATTGGAACGTAAAAATAGCTCTGTGGGATGTGGAGAAACTGTATTCTCACAAATTTCTGGTTTCACCCTCTTGGGAGTGCAGCACCTCTAGCTGAAAAGTTATTAAGAATCCAAGACACTGACAGCAGAGGTCTCCCGAGTGTGGCACTCCATGGAGGGTCACAGGCCAGACACCCAGGAAGCTGGTCCCGGGGTGGGAGATGAACTTGCCCTTGACTACAGTGACATTTTCAAGGCAACGTACTTCGGTCAGACTTGCCTGCACAGGAACGTGAACTCTGTACTGTTTATTCTTTATCAATAAAGCCAATTAGAAAGGAGTTAACAAAAAGCAAGTCTTTGAAAAGGAGCCTTCATCCTCGAGGGAGACAGTGCTTTCTGCAGGTAGCATGGGTTCGCCCATCTTTTGCTAATTGGTCTCTCCTCAGTAAGTTGGGCCCCTGCTTTAGCCCAAAAGGAGATGATTTGAGAAGACATCCTAGTGAAAAACATGGCCTTGGAGTCAGAAGACTTGGGTTTGAGTCCTGCTCCCCCAGCTTCTCACTCAGTGACCTTGGAAGGGCCCAGGATCCTCATCTCCGAAGCTGGCTTCGCTGGGGCTGTTTGGAAGATGAAATGAGATTGTCACCCATCAAATGCTCAGCGGACTTCCTGGCCGCTGCGCTTAGTGAGCAATTTGCATGAACGTGCGAGTGCACCCTTGTCCCTCAGACGCCACGACAGCATTTTGGATGCGCCCCTCCACCCTCGGCTGTGGGAGCCACCCTTGGGAGGGGTAGTGTTTGCATCAGACCCTGGCTGCCCCAACTGTGTTGTCTAGAAAATCGTATGAACGCCCAGAGCCTCAGTTTCCTCATCTAAAGGGCAACTATCCTAATAGTACTTACCTGATACAAATTTTGTTAAAATAAAATAAAATAATACCTGTAAAACACTTAGAACAGAGGCTGAACCGATTTAGTGCTCAGGGTTAGCGATTTTCCTGTCGCCCGTGAGCGAGCCCCGATCTGCAGGGCACTGTCTGCTGCTGCGCAGTTTCCCCCATAAACTACTAGTGGTCCAGGGCCGTGGCTAGCGGGTCTCCATCTTCTTGGTTTGTTTCACTACCTAAAAAAATTAAGTCTGTAAAAGAGATCAGACCAAGGTAAGTAAATAATACAATGCTCTATTTATTTGACTTCTAGCGGTGACAACGGAGGGCTGGGAAATCAATGGGGAGCTGCTGCATGTTTGAGGTTCGGCCAATAGCAACATGTTTCTAGAGACCAGGACTGACCCTGAAATCACTTGACAGTGCAAGTGATTATTCTAAAGGGTTTGTTGAAGTAGAAACAGCCAGGGTTTTTATTCTTTTTTACTTTTTAGATGCTTTGGTAGTTACTGTAATTCTGACAAAAGTTCTCTTAAAAACTCCTTTGTATATCTCTTTAACAGAGTTGGAGTTGCAAATACTTTAATATTTTTTAACACTTGCATATTTAAAAATAAGATGACCTCTAAATATTTATATTCAAGGTTCGTTTTTCCTCAGATGTGTAAATACCACACAGTAATTCGTATCTCATGCATAAATCGCACCCTGTTGAATACAGATATTCAGGAAAATTCTCCCTTTCTCTTCTCCGCTTTCCTTGCTCAGGCTAGTTTAGTGAACCAGTATTTCCAGAAAGACCACGAGGGTCGCTGGCCATTAGAACACGAACCTCTTAGCCCTGCCGTCCTGCCGTCACGGTGAGGAGATCAAACTGCGTAAGTGCCCTGGCGTCTCACGTTGCTAGCACGTTTCCCACTCGAGGCTTTTCCCTGACCAGTTCACCAACTGTATCTTTCGTTAGTGACATGGGCAAGTGTTGCCTGTGTAGGACTTTGCCCAGGATGCATTTGGCCCTTAGGTTCCTTGTAGAACAACATCGATGTGACTTCAGTCGATTCCGGTTCCCTGGGGCCCTTCATCCACGGGACGGCCTGGCAGATGGAGGCTGCTTCCCGGAGTCGTGGGGTCAGCCCTTCAGGTCGCGGGGACACGAGTTACAAGAAGCTGGCCTGGGGGCCATGCTGCCCACGCCGTCAGGCCAAGCTCCGAGCCTTGCTCTCTTCTCTGAATTCCCCCACCACTGCTTCCCGCCTGCGGATCCCTGGCCCGGTCTCCGGAGAGCCTCTCGCCGCCCCATCAGACCCGATGAAAACGTTTGCCTGAGCCGCCCGCCTGCCCTGGGTACCACGAGCTCTGTTCAGTGGCTGCCTCGCAATGTTTTAAATAAAAGATGCTTCATGAAAATAAACGGCAGCGTCCTCCGCACGGGCTGTGATGTATGTGCCCCCTCCTTCTACCCCTAAGAATTTGCCTTACAGTGTTTTCTTCATGTAAAATGTGCAGACTCTGGTGTTCTAAAATTATGTATTTATCCACTATTTTTTCCCACTCATTCTCTGAACAATGGCTTGGGCTTTCACTGAGCTCTTGCTGTAACGAGCGCCGTGTGAGGAGGTGTGAGGCAGGGTGCCGTTTCTCAGGTGTACAGTCTGAGAGCACCCAGCGCACGGGTGTGTGGCACAGCTGGGTGACACGCCAGGCAGTGTGACTGCGAGCTAGCGACTCCGGAAATGGGGCCACGCGTGGGAAGTGATGACAGAGAGAAGGATTTTAACAGCAGGATCACTGAGCATTACCGTGCGCCAGCTACTGTTGTATACCTGACCTTGAAGGGTGCCCAGGGCCACTTGGCGAAGTAGGCTGTTGTTTCTGCTCTGCAGATGAGGTGTGTCTTTGCAGAGGACCGTGGGACTGAGCAGAATTTGGAAGGACTGGGCTCTGAAGAGCTTGTGAGGAGGCAGAAGGCACGTCCTGGGGGAGGCAGCAGATGGCATCAGCCAGGACCGGGCATGACGTCTGGGGACGTGACCGCTGAGCGGGGCCCTTCCTGTGGATTTACTTGCCCTGCACTCCTCATGGCGGCCTTAGACACGGACGAAGCTGGGGTGTCCCTGCTGGACCTGGCCTTTTGGAATCTTTCTCCACCCTCTTGGGACGGTCTCCCCGTGGTCCCCTCCTCCTCCCGTCCAGCATGCAACGCACGTAGCCCCATTCTCCATCTCCCAAGGAGGCGATCAGGACAAAACCTACTCCAGGATCTGTCATCACAGACCTTGTCTCTAAGACTCTGCAGATAGAGAGCAGACAGTGCAGGGATCAGAAGGAGTGAAAGTGACTCTTCTTCCACCAAGAGAACCTGGGAACTGAAATATTAACAAAGGATGATGGCTTTCACCGGGGTATAGGCCCATGATACAATATGTCATTTACTTTTCCTGTGAAAACCAAAATCGATGCCTACTAAAAAGGAAGACAAATGTGTACTTATTTATTTTTTGGTTTCTAGATGATCTTAAAACTGGTTTCCTTAAATTCCAGAGGGTAGTTAAGTATTGCAGGTATTATATTGTACTTAATATATAAGTACGGAATAAATATAGGAGGTCTGGCCAGAAGGTACCCAACCATGTAATGTGAAAAAGAGACATTTATTGAAGAAAATACAAGCTACAAGAAACACTGTACAGAGGACAATGAAACCTCGGTCCCCTTCAAAGCAGGCATCTTGGGACCTCACACAGTTCTCCCAGTCGTCATCAGCTGCCCAGTTGCATTTTCCTGAATCACATCGACAGTCTGACATGTCTTTCCTTTCAAAGGTGGTTTTAAAGTTGCAGGGCACCAAATCTGGGCTGCAGGGGGTGGGGGCTGAGTCATCTGGGTGATGTGATGTTTTGTCTAAGACCTCTGCACGAGACGTGATACGTGAGCGGGCACGTTGTCCTGACGGCCGGTTGCCCATGGCCATGACCTTCTGAATCATCTGAATAGTTTGTGTGGAGGAAAGTTCAAGCTTAATGCAAAATTTGATACAAATTCATTGCTCTACTCAGTCATTTTGAATGTGACCGCCACAGTGCACATGCTCACTCAATGGTGGCTACCGCCCCCACGGACTAGTGCAGTGAAGATGTCGTTGTTTGCACATGCGCATTCCAGTCCACTCTCCTTGGCTGCCAGGCTACATTGATGTCGTGCAAACCGTTCCATTATATTAACAATGGTTGGACTTTTTCCGGACAAACTGGTGTGTATATATATTATATACATTTAAATATATATACACATACATATTTGTATGTGTGAATATACATGTATTTATATATGTGTATGTAAATATATTCAGTATATGTACTTATAATATATATTTGTATATATTCATAATATCCATATTTATATAATTGCGTACATGTGAATCTGAGTGGAAGGCATCCCATTTGATGTTCACAGCGCTCGGCTCTAAGGTGGGCATCTGAGATTGTATCACTCCCTCCCGCTATGTAAATTGAAGAAGGTGTTTTCTATAGAATCTTCTGGCAGGGGTCACTAGAGGGAAAGATAATGTATTAACCGGGTCTATTCTCTTAATGAGTTTTAGCACCTCTGTCATTTAGCTGACTGAGAGGGATGAAAGCAGACCTTTCCCAGCCACACACCAGATGCTTTTCGTTCTGTAGTTAAAAGAACAATGGCCCATCATTTTCCCTGTTAAATTTTTCAAGTAAAATTTAAATTAACATAGAGAAAAAAGGAAATACCACACAAAGGGCTTCGAAGCCTTTTTAAGGTAAAAATAATGAAAACAAACAAAAAGTGGCCCCAAGGGCCTACTCTTAGAGCACATACATTGTTGTCACAGCAAGCTTTTTTTTTTTTTTTGAAGCCTCAAGCTTTCAACGGGCATGTTTTCCCCAGTTTTTGCCCCTCTGACCATGTAGTACCTGATGCATATACTTTGTTCTGGGCCTATAAAGCCCACTTTCTTTTTCATTGAGATTCTTCTCCAGTAGAATGTTTTTCCTTTTTTTGTAGAATAATTTTATATTGCTGGTGGTGTTGGCCATAATATATTAAAAGTTAAATTTATGTCAACATCCCACTATTACATTGACATCAAATCATTAAGAAATTTCCATCATGTAAATTAATTATCAGAATTGTATTGGCATGAATACATAATGACATTATGCATACAAATAAAAATATGCCTTCTGAAAACGAATTATAATAATGGAATAAAATGTCATTTTGTAGCTTCCTGACAATCCACTTAGACCCTCAAGAATTCCAGATTTACCATAAGAAAGGAGACACACAGCGAGGGCGTGCGATTGATGTTATTAACGGCCACGGTGGAGGTTATGAGAGCAGACAGGGATGGCAGGGTCCCGGGGGGCACCGGGCGCCCTTTCGTGGCACGTTTTTATTGTATAGTTGCCTCCACAATTATTGTTGAAAAGGAGGTAGGTTATTTTATTGTTGCTAATTTGAAGTCTCTAAGGACCTCTCACATAAAAAGGCTGCAGTTATTAAAACACCAGTGTTATTCTAGAACACAGCAGAAAAAAAGTAATTAACCTGTGCTCTCACAGGTTATCTCTTACCAGCCCACAAAAATGTAATTACTGCCCATCTGGGCGCACAGAGCCTGGCTCTGGAGCCCACAGATGTCCGCAAACGTCCCAGGAAGAGACAGCCATGACACTGATGGGATTCCAGTTCCTCTGGGAAAGAACGTCTAACGCTATCGCCTTCACGTGGCTAATGACACAGACGGCAGAGCCCTTAGTTCAACGGCAGTCCCCATTGATGAGTCACTCGAAGCAGCGAGGACATTGGCTGGAGGCCACGTGAGCAGTGAAATCAGCACCACACCGAGCCTGTTGGCTCCTCCCCCCCGCACAGCCAAATTCTCCCAGAGAGCCTTGCAGCTCCCGAAGAATTAGAATCTCGTCCAAATTTCGGGGAACCAAGCAAAAGTTCACATGCACACATTGCAATGAAATTGTATAAAAACAGAAGTTCTCCCCACTGAAAACACAGCGATAGCGTTATCGCAGAGCAAGTGGAAATGGTGCAAGGAGACAGAGGAGTTGAGTTGGCCCCCTGTAAAGTGGATGTTCTAGAAAGGGTAAACTCATCCTTGATGGAGGTTGCTTAATTAGACATCAAAGTCCTCATCACTGCCCTGAAGTCCAGGCCCTGCGTTGTTCACCCGAAAACAGGCTCATCAGCCATGTGCCCTGAGCTTCATGCTGCATTATTAAAGCCGTGCCTTACGGCGTCTCTGTGATAACAGGCCGCGTGTGCGCGGTTAGACTGCTCTCGCAAAGCCGGTGCTTGGGCCGAATTCACATAAAGTGCTGCAATTTAAAACCTACGGGATTCACAAAATGAAGTAAAAGATCCTTTAAATGCATGTCTTTAAGGGGGGCCATCTGTAAACCCACAACTGAGATTTGCCACATCGGTCAAACACGAATCAGCAAAAGACCCAGAGTCTGTCTTTAGGAAGGGAGGCATTGACCACACCTGTCTGGGCTGAGGAGGCCATTTCCAGCATTCTCAAGAGGACCAGTCTCCTCAACTTAGGGTATTTTCATTTCCCAAATGTTCGGTGAGCAACTACACATCAAATCCTCTTCAGAGCTGGAAAGCCAACTTATACCACAGAAGGTCACATGAGTCGTAAGAAAAAAACTATGGGAGCTGTGGAAAAATTGAGCGTTCGCTGTGATGTTGCAGGAGAATTTATAAATAAGGTGGTTTCCCTCCAGGAAGTTACCTTCCACCAAAAATTATCGTGCATCCAAACTTCCCTGAAAAAGTTAATATTTTCCGTAAAATATTTATAGAGCAAGTAAAAGATAGTACTTTCTTTATCAATGTAGATATTTCTGATTTGAAATGTTGGAACTTCATGGGTCAGTGGTTTTTGAGGTAGAAAACATCCTGTGACCTTGAATGGCCAGGTCCTCGGTCCTCGGCCAGTACGGCTGTCCTATACCGACAAGGAAAGTCACCGTCTTCCCCAACCTGGCTGCAGCTCCATAGGAAATGCTGGGAGCCAACATAATAGGTGATGTCCCATGGCTTTCTATTCATCCGAAGTCACTCCCGTGGCTTTTAAGTTATTTTTAGAAATGAGTTTTCAACATACTCACACCATTGAATGAGGCGAGTGTTCAGAAGTAATAAATAATCTCAAGGTCAGTTATAATTTTAATTTGCTTTCTGGCTTTTGAAATGTTGTATTATGGTGGCCCACACAGATGGAAAAAACCACCGCGCCGCGTTCCGCTCACTGGCTTGGTTATTTCAGGTCATCTTGAAGGAGAAAAAGGAGGAAGCGCAGCAGTTTACCAGTAGATTATGGATATATTTGTCCAAACACTTTGCACAAACCTGGCACTGACAGTGTGACAGGGTCACCTATTAGCTCTGAACTAACTGATCTCAGTTATTTGTGTTTGAAATGCGGCTTTCCTAGGGCGGCGATTAGAGGGAACAGGTACGAAATACGGTTTGCTCTGTATTTCTCCTTGGTGGATACGTCCTGACTACTTACCAAGACCAGTCTCTCACTGCCTTTGCCTCTTTATCCTTCTCCCATTTTTACTTGTAGGAAAAAAAAACCTAGAAAAAAAGAAAAGGCGTACAAACGTTAGCATGTGTGAGAGCAGGATGAGCTAACTCAGTCTAGGGTGCCTGACCGAGCGGGCTCGGCAAACTTCACCTTAATAAACATATTGAGAGCACGTATTTTGATTGGCTAGTTAAAAATCTCAGCTACTGAGAACTGAAATATACTTTTAAATATTTTTTTTTTACTAGACACTATGTATTTTGTGATTTGTCAGGATTTACTTAGAAAGTGTGAAATCACTTCCTGCAGGCATAACTGTCATAGAATTGATCTTGATTTTAAAATATATTTCTCTGCTGTTATGCACTACATACTTCAAGGAAAAAATTAATAATTGACACTTACTAACTTTTCAACACTGCCTGCTACATTTTAACTCCTCTACTTGACTGATTTCTAATTGCTTTCAAAAAATGTGTTATGCCCAGGAGGGTAGCATCTAGTTCTTCATAACACAAAACTTAGAAGTATGTTTTGGCTAAATTATGTGTCACATATTACAAGTAACAGTGGACATCTTTGTTTTGGATTTTCACACATGTGCTATTTGCAACTGTTTATGTATGTTAGAATCCCTTGCATTTAAATAGCTCATTATGTAAATATTTAGGAACTATTTGGATATTTATTTTCATGGAAACTTCCACTCAGTCACTGAACTAAGATGATACCTTAATGTTGACTGCTATAGTGCATGTTTAGGAAAGAACACATGAATATTAAAATCTAGATCAAGTCACATTTAGCTTTTGAAAGTGAAAATATATGGCTCATATTTTGTCTAACTATCATTAAGCAGATCTTACTGCACCTGGAGAGTTATGGTGATAGGTCCCTAGGTAATGAGTCTTTATTTTGTTTACCTTCTGGTTAACAGAATTTTCCTTGGGCAGGAGAACCGGGCGGCAGGCGAGTTCATTGCTGTGGATCGATAGGCTGTTCCATAAGCTTGTGCCTGTTTCAGCGCCAAATTTATGGTGGAACTGACCAACCTGCGCTCCAGGAGCCAGCCACAGTCCGGGTGAGCCAAGGCTGCTGGCTTCGCTTGCAGATCATGACTTCTCCCGCACGTGGACAGGTGAGGGTTGCACCCCTACTCTTCCAGAATCGCCTACTTTGGAATTCATCGACCTACGCAGGCCAGCCACGGAACGGCACCAGCCTGGGGAAGCCCTGCCACGGTCTCGGAGTCAGATGGGGTCTGGGTGAGTGCCACAGCCAGCGGGTGTCAGAATCGCTCTGGGAAGGCGAGATGTTCACGTGTCACGTGCGAGGACTCCTGTCCGGGAGGCTGGAGTCCTCGTCCAGTAGCTAACCCCAGAGCTTTCACAGCCACCTTAGCCCCCACGAGCCTCGGCTCTGCCCTCAGTGGAACAAGGGGCAGGGCCTAAGGCCCACTCAGCTCTTTGTGTTCTAACATTCTTTGATTTTAAGTCTTTTACCTAAACTGAGATTTTACCAAAAAATTAAAACCAGTGAGGGGGGTGAAAACGGAAACAACCCCCTTCTAAGTCAACTCTAGGAAAGATACATCGCCAAGGACAACATGGAGGAACACTGAGGGACAGTGTAAATGTACCAGAGTCTGAAGAAGGGGGATATTTTCCTGTGGGGGCTGAAAAATATTAATAGTTTATCAGAAAGGCAAACCACTGAATGAGATGATCTAAGTAAAACGCGCCTATAACAAATGCTCAAAGTAGTATTTCCGGTTACCATCTTGGTCACAGAAAAAAGATGAGGTAACTTTAAGGATGATAGGTCCCACCCGGCCCAACACTCTCTTTTGCCCCCATGTCTGGCTTCTCAGGAAACACTCATGGCTTACTTCGCAGGAGGATTTGCTTTTATAGTTAATATAAACATTTTAACTTTGCTTTAACTCTCCGTGCTCTCGATCGGCATAATCTACTTGTCCCTAGAAATTCTAAACCAGTCTGCCCTTCATGAACTGAGAAGCACCTATTGTAGGCTTCGATTAAGTCATTCGGGCTGTTAGTAATATCTGGGACACTTTTTCTGGATTAGTTATGTCAGCTCCTTATTTTCTTACCAGTGACCCGTGGAACGTGTCATTGGATATACCACTTACCCAGAGGAGGACAAAGTTCCCTCCATGCTTTAGGAAGCTGCCTGAATCTTAGAAAATTGGAGCAAATTATTCACTCTTTACGAGAGGAAATGGAGGCCAGGTTGACACGGGGCAGCTTGAGTCCTTGACTCTGTGGTGCCCACGGCTACCACCCCTCCCCTTACCAACCACGGCTGACAAGGGCCACCCGAAGCCGGTCCAGGTTTCGTCTTCACTGGAGGTCCAGTCCATGCAGCACCTGACTCGGGTGCAGGTCCCCTGAAATCCGAAGAGGACTTAGCAAATCACCGAGGCTCGTTGTCACACGCCACACAGACGGGTGGGTAAATGAACAGCTTGATAACCGCTCTTGGATCGGGCTGCCACCATGTCAGTTTCTGATTATTATGCAAAATCCAAAAATGCCTGCTTCTATCTTACAGACTTTCCAGCCATTCTCAAGAGCAGAAACGGTCAAGTGGTCGGCTATGTGTGTTTCTATGTAGAAATGTTTGGCTTACTCGAGTGTGCACTCCGTAATGTACTATGACCTTAAGCGACTCTTCTTTTTAAATACACACACGTGCACGTGCACAGGTGCACAGTTTCACGCAGGGTCTGGCAGAAGGAACGCCTGCTTGAGTGTGGCTGGCAGGGTAATAATATACGTGCAATAATTTATAGTTTTGATTTGAACACTTCACCTAAAGAGTCAGATGGCGGACTTCAGTGTGATATTGTTATATTACAGCACTTCTTGCTTAAGATTGTGTAATAAAAGATTCTGAATAAGGCAGGGCGTTACTTGTGCCAGACCCTGTGTGTAATGCACATGTACGTAGTAAACACACGAGACGCCACGTGTGTGCTCATGTGCACATTCAGGAATGCACACGTATACAACTTATATTTTTATCACTATGATTTATAAATAGGAGATGAAGCCACAATCCTTGAAATTATAACAACAAGCACACAAAAACACAGTAGCTGGCACGGAATTCAATTAAGAGATAGCCATCACCCCTGGGTGCCGGCGTGAGGGGGAAATACAGAGGCATGTTAATAAGTGATATTTAAAGCCACGGCGGGTGTTTATCAGCCAGCAGCCAGACAGGGGCCCGCGTGTGGGCAGACGGCCGTGCTTGAAGTTACTTAATACAAACCAGCTCTCTCCATTTAAGGATTTGTGTTTAATCATTCAGCAACATTTTAAAACACCCCGGTTGGCAAGCTTTTCAAATGGAACTGCTTCAGTGAGAAAACGCAAGCGGTTATTTTGCTGCACGTGGTGGAGAGGGCTGGGAGGGGTGGAAGAGGACTTGAAGAATCATCAATCTGTGTTTGTATTTTTAAATGTTTTTTCTTGTCATTTGCTGACCTCTGGGCTACTTTAGTGAGTGGCTGCCGGGTGATTCGGAGCTTTATCTAAGGACACACAGATGCATTTGTTAGCGCAGGACAGGCAGATGACTGACTGTGCAAAGTGGCATCTTCACTAGCAGCAGCTTAGAATGGCTCAGAGCGGTATCGTCCTTGAATTTCAGTAAAAGATGAACACCAGGTGCCCAGCAACTGGAGGCTGCTTTGTTTTATTTCTTCATATAGGTGAGCTATTTCTATACTGGGTCAAAGGCATTTCTTAGCGTCTTTCTAGATATTTTGTGTGGAGTGCAAGCGAAGAGCAAAGAAAGGTTATGATATGATGGGGAGCGCACGCCCTTCCAGAGCAGGGCGTGGATTTATCAGAAGAATGCGACCTCCCGCAGCTGACAGAAAGGAAAACTGCCTTCTACTGAAATAAATCAGCAGCCGTGGCTGTGAGTGCCAAGGTGAAGTCCTCTTCACACAGGGATGGTTCAAGAACAGAAATCTGTTGGCATCTGGGTCGTGCAATTTGCCTGGAGGTGTTAGGTCGCATTTGCTACAAGCAGATGCCTGGGGGATCCGCCTGCTCAGCAGATGGCTTTGGTGGGGGACCATCTTCTACATTTGGTTCCTTGAATCAATCAAACCTTCTGTAAAGCTCTTAGTGCTCCAGAGCGGGGGGCTGGGGACGGGGGAGGAGGATGGGGAGCAAAATGAGAGCTTTGCTGTAGGGACAGCTATGGAAAGCAGGAATACATTCTGCTTTAACCATATTTTTCAAGTACTTAGGTCTTTTTGAATAGTTCTCCTCTGAAAGTCTTTATTTTTTTTAAGTGAAAAAAAATAAAAACAACAACAAACTAAAGTTGTAGAGGCCAGGCACTTAACACGTTCAGGCTACCGGAATTTTAGGCATGCTGATCCTTTTAGCGGTATGAACGTGACACTGTTTCTTATGAGACTGAGTGACCGTTTGTGGTTTCGACCCTCAGCTGGCCAGGAGCCAGGTTCTGAGCGTCAAGCCTCTGCCACTTGGCCTGCGGTGTCCGGCGGCCCCTTCCTCCCTGGAAGGCCCTAAACTGTTGTCCTTAGCGAGTCCCCTGTCGGCAGAGTTACCTCGGAATTACGCCTGAAAAAGAACCTTCTCTGAGGGAAAAGGCTGGCTCCCCAGAGAGGCCCTTGGTGTGGCGGCAACATCTTGTCGCTGCTCCTGCGGCTTTCTCTTCTGTCAGGATGTTGTGGCTGCATGAACCCAGAGTCACGGCGCCAGTGCCTAGGAGAATCCAGTGTGGCCAGATGGAGACAGTGGATTATGCTTATTCCAGCAATTGTAGAGTCTCTTACAGTTGACACTTACAAATTGACACAGAATAACGCTGTCAGTCGAGCGAACGCACCATAACGATTCAGCTGGTGAGCCTATGTGTTTGCGTTGGAGATGAGTATCATATAGAAAATGGACAAGGGTCTCTGAAGATTATTTTCCATTTCATCGATGTTCATAAATTTCAGTTGTGTCAAGAAGCATTTCTCACAAGTCCTATAGCAGTGGTCACTGAAAAGATAACAACGGATGTGGGCCCCTAAAGTCTTACAAAGGGTGGGTTAGGTTATAGAAAATGACATGTTACAGAAAAATAAGTAAATGCCTGTTCTTATTAAAGAATTAGGTTCTGGTTTTAGGAGAAATAATATTTTCAGATTTAATGTTGCACATAGTTGTACGACGTTAATATGAAAAAACCTTACCAAAGATTTCTCTTGGTCGGGTTAGGAAATTTTAAGCATGTTTTTGTATATCTCTATATGTGCTTGGATTTAACTGTTAACATACACCTCCTGCTGGATCAGTTCTAAGAGGTCGAAGTGTAGTTTACTGCACACACACACACACACACACACATGCACGTACTATAATTGCTCAGATCAATAATCCATGCATCCCACTGTTAAGCCGAGAAAGTGGCACCAACCTTCTTTTAAATGTAAAACACATGGTGGACTAAGATAACATAAATCTCAAATTTTAGAGAACTAATTACAACTATTTATTCAAAAATGCTCGGATAGCTGTAATAGGAGGATTTGTGGGAGGGTAGGAGGGAAAAAATCAGACGAGGTTCTGAACTCAAGAGATAATCTAACCGAGGTCATGGAATGAACACCCGCGGTCAGGCATCAACCATCTGGAGACGACGGGTGATTGCGGGGTGGTACCCTGTTGCCCCCGGCTCTCAGTCCCGCGGGAACTCGGGACCAGCTTGCGGGACAGCGGGTCACGGTCAGGCTGCTTGGGCAGTGCAGACGTTAGGTGCTCACTTTTACCTTCCACATTAGACATGTATGTTATGCATTTATGCAAATTTTTCTTGACCCTGTAATAAGTGTAATATGCCTAATTCTTAGGCTGTCAAGACTGTAAAAGCAGTGTTTAATTCGACCTAATTCTCCCTTTTAAGTTTCAAGGAATGTTCCTTGATTCTATGATGTTACAACAGAGGTTGTTGGATGACTGAATGACTCACCCTGTCCACCTGTTTCAAGACTTTCTAGTCTTCAAACATCACCGCCTATTTTTCATGAGTCTAGCACCGCACAACCAACCCTCTGGAGGAAAATTCAGGATGGGATTTTGCACAGTGACTTCCAGCTGGGCTTTGCCAGTGGCGTTCTCCTGCTTGAGCTCCTGGGCCGGGGTGGAGAGGAAGGAAGGGTGCCCTCCATTCTGGCTCTGCACTGAGAGCCCTAGGAAGAGGAAAAGGGGGTTATAAACTTCGGAGCAGAAAAGTGGATTAGTGTTGGGGTTTCTAGGAGAAATGGTTGGAGCTATACAGAGACAGGTACAAAACTGCTACTTATCCTGGTGAAAGACAAGGAGAACCTGCAATAATGTCAGGGGGGCTGTGGGAAGGACACGCAGAGCTAAATGCAAGAGAAATCATGATCGTGAACTTGAAAAGGCTTGGTAACTGACGTGGAGGCTGGGTTGGGGAGGAGTCTGCGAGGCCTGCGGAGCGAAGCTGCAGGAACAACCCAAGGGTGTGGTAGTGACAGGTCAGCCGCGATTTTCGAGATACTTGTTTCAGTAAAGTGTTAAGGAGGAAGCAAGCAGGTGGTTAGAAAGCAGGAGTAGGAGCTCTTCCCCGCTTTTCAAAGAAGTTTGGCCTTGAAAGAAAAAAGAAAAGGGGAGTAGCAGGATCCAAAAGAATTGTTTTCCTGTTAGAATTCCGCCTACCTGTGGGCAGAGAGAAAAGATAAAGACTGGGGGTGAAGGAGGACGCAGAGTTAACAGAGCGGGGTCCTGGGAGAGGCGTGGGGCTGGGGGCCGAGCCCTCGCGCCTCCGGCTCAGACCTGGCTGTGTGGCCGACGAGCTGGGCTGCCCACGAAGCCGGTCTGAGGCCCTGCACCCTGCCCCATGCCCTGGGCATGAAAACACCCACTCTGCAAAACCAGGGTCAAAATTAAACACGAATCTATGCAATGTGCCCAGTGAGGGTCTGAGCAGCAGGCAGTGGTCAGTGATGAGAGTGAGGACAATGACGATACAGGTGAACACCTTCCTGTATCAGGATCTAGGAGAGTCCCTAAGACACAGTGTGCACTCCAGACCATGCGCAGGGCCCTGTGGAACTGGAGAGAAATTGCAAGGTGCAGGAAAGAGCTTACTTAGGGTATTATCTGCGGTCGTTCTCCTCCACGCTTTCTTCTCACCGTTATCACAGTATATCGATGTCCTGGGTTCTGGGCTTCCTTCTACGGAGTTTTCGGAGTCACAGCCTGGCCCAGGAGTGGCAAACGTGACCCGGAGCTGGGGCAAGTCAGGGCGGGCCTCACGGTGCAGTGCCCGCGAACGGGAAGAAAGCCGGGAGCCGGGGGGCACCCTGAGTAAAACTTCACATCCGAACAGAATAAGCTGAGAGAAGCGGGAGACTGAAGGGCCACGACCAGAGGCCACTCCGGCCAAGTAAGAATGACAGGGTCACCCTTTCACGGGACAGGAGCGAAAGAGGCGACCCACAGGTGAGAGGGAGCTGTTCCAGGTGCTGCACCGTCCCGACCCAGGGGTGACGGTGCCCCGAGGTCCCTGGCCCCCCGGCTCCGGCAGCTGCTCAGCTTCCTGCCCATGTTTGGCGGCTTCACTCAGACACGCTGAGAGAAGCGGTGAGGACGAAAGGTCCTTGTCCCAAACCAGCGCAGAAGGACACACTTTCCATCGGACCAATAACATACGGGTGACAACAACAAAAAGATAAAGCCTAGTTACTAGAGAAAAGCTTACAGGCCCTGGGCCGCCTGGGGCCACTCGTTTAGTCTCACTAACTTGGGGACGGCAGGCCTTCTGCAATGGCATGTGTGAGGAAAGCGCACAGGGCGTGGTGCCCAGCAAAGGGCGCCGGCTCAGCGCGGGATCCTGTTCTCCGAGGTGGTCATCCTGGCGGGCTTGGCCATGTGGCCTTATAATTAAATTGGACTCTGGAAAGGAATAGCCTCCCAGATTTCTTTATCTTTACAAAGAGCTGAAACTCTTCCTCGGCGAAAATTCCCATTTCTTCAGGGCGTCACCAAAGTCAGATTCCTGTCAAGGAAAATCAGTGTGTAAGAAAAGAAAAGAAAAGAAAAGAAAAGAAAAGAAAAGAAAAGAAAAGAAAAGAAAAGAAAAGAAAAGAAAGGGAAGGGAAGGGAAGGGAAGGGAAGGGAAGGGAAGGGAAGGGAAGGGAAGGGAAGGACAGTCACCCCAGTTAAACCATGGAGCCTGTCAGTTACCTCCCTTCCCTTCGGACATACCTTTTATGGCTGGGGAATTTCCGCTCAGTATTCCTGAGAAACGCCCTTGTTGCACAGTGAAGGACTCGATTTTCAGCTGTGACCCTCTTGTTCTCCAGCCATCGCTGGATGCGAAAGCCAGATTGAATTTACAAATTTCTCCCAGATTAATGCTGACCTGCTTGCATTTCGGTGGCGGTGGTGCGGATGGACACAAAGGTCAGACTCCTTTTGACTGTCGAATGTTTTCCAGTCGATCAGGTGGCAAAAAGACGGACACAGGGACCAAAGCCCAGAACCAAACAGGACAAGACGATGAGTGACTGACGGCGCCAGTGCCATGTGGCACGAGCGGGCTCGGTCATTGCCTCCTTTCCGGAGGTGGGAGCCAGCAGCCGAAAAACCACCCCGGCTGGCCCTCGCCTTCGGCTCACAGGTAACTGCCTTTCAGCGTGTAAACTCTGGGTCCTCCTTTCCCGCCCAGCTCAGGGCTCGATCGTGGGCCCCCCAGAAGTTCAGTGCCTCCTCCCCTGAGCCCTCGCAGCTCTTTGCTCATGAGAAAGAGTTGTCCCCCGTCACTGCAGTCACAGTTTCCACTATAAACAGTTAACCTGGAACAGTGGTATACTACTATAGATGCAAATGTATTTCAGTCCTCGCTTTATTACCAGATTACGCAGCTGAGTTCCAGAAGTTTCAATCTCTTGTCTGTGGCGCTAAGCGGTGAGGTCAGGTGGGCACATGCAGAGGCCATGCGTTTATCCTCAACCAGAAAGTCTTTGCTTTCTTACTGAAGTCCTTTCATTGGACCATTAGAAATTCATAGCTAAGGTATTTCTTAATATGACCTCCAAAACCTTGGTTAAATGTTGCCTGGCCAGATGATGGGTGAATAAACGTATTTACTTCCATCAAGCCAATGTCCAGTCAAGAAACCTACTGTGTGACTTCACCTTTCCTGGGGGCACTTGCCCTCCCACTGCTGCCTGTGGACAAGGGCTGAGGTCCTGTTCTCTAGCTGATGGTGGCCAAAGGCTGCCCCTGGCTCACTGAGTCCTGGAAAGGGAGTGAAACTCCCAGAAACCTCATGCCACCCCCCACCCCTGACACCTGGCTCAAGAAGACAGACCTCAGAGTGAGGGCTGGCTTCCAGGCCATCGTGCAAACACCTGGGGCCTCCTGCCTAGCACAGCCGCTGAGGGCAGGGCCCCAGGGCATCTGCAGAGCCTGCGGAGAGGGTTCAGAAGTTCCTGCACATACTGGCCCTCAAAGGCCTGCCAAAACAGCCCACTGTGGTTCCCGAATCAGAAGGACCCACGCCCTGTCCTCCCCACACCACGCTCAGTGCTGACGACTGTACTCCCAGAGCCCTCTCGGCGTCACCAGACAATGCCAGGCTCTCCCGCTCCTCCAGGCTTTGCCCAGCTGGGGTGCCCACCGCTTTGGTTTAGGCTATGCATTTAGTTATAAGTTCACCTTTGTCCAAACTACATGGACTCTTCCCATCCCACGCATTGCTTGTCAGCCTCGTGCTGGCCAGGGCTGTCCGTCTTTCGCCGGCTCCCTGTCCCTGCCACGAATGGTGTTGATGGGGCAGAGGCCGGGCCCTGCAGCGTCTGTTGGGCAGTGCTGAGCCCTGTCCATCCCCTCCGGCCCGGGGCTGCCGGCTGGGGCTGCCTGCATTGCCACCACCGTGGGGATACATGCGGAGCCCGCCTGGCAGGGGGCGCGCATGGCAGGGACTCTGCCCCCAACAGTCAGCACTTCATCACGGATTTACATTCCACGCTGTTCCACGCGGATCGAAGGCAGTGCCTCGGAGGGGCAATGACGAGGCCGGATGACCATTCCACGCAGTTTTTCACACAACGGGGTTATGAGGTGGGGACAGGCCCTTCTGTCACTGCGCGTTTTCCTCTAATTCCCCCTCGTAGCTACCTCAGCACTTCCCCCCTCCCTGCTGCCTTTCTGAGGTTTTCGTTCACTTATCACAGGTTTCCCAACAATAGCTCCTCTGTTCTAGGTGCTCAATGAGCATGGTCTCTGTCGAGCCTCAAAATGACCCTGTGACGCGCGGGTAGTGGGTTCTGCTGTATCCATTTTAAAGACGAGAAACTGAGAATCAGAGATTAATGCTCTCTCCAGAGGTCACACAGAGGGTAAGGGCAGGGGAAGGTGCCCTTCCTGCCCACACGTCAGTCACGTTGCGTGCCAAGCTGTGACAGACCCTGAAGGTGAGCAGCATTGGAACGCAGGTGGCAAGAGCCCTTGTGGGGCCAGGAAAACTGATGCCACTCCGCTGGGAGTTTTAGCACCTGATGAGCGAGCCGAATAGAGCAGACGCTCTGTCATCTCCAGGAGGGACAGCAGTGTCGCAGGATGTCAGCGAAGCCCAGGAGACGGTCTTCAAACAGGCTGTGGGGTCCTCGTGCCATGATAAAAACAGCCCAGGAGAAGATTTCACAAACCTGCAGACTCGAGGCTGGGCCACAGCGACCAAAGGGGGAGAAGCCACTGCCCTGCGAATCCAGAACTTGGTTCCAAAGGCACAAATGGAGACTGGCGAGCTCAGCGTCAGGTCTCCAGGCGTCGTGAGCGGTGTTCATAAGCGAACGCTCTGCCGCGGTTACTGGGTTTAAGTGAAATTCCAGAATGTCCGTGGCTTTTCAAAGGCCATAATTAAATTGGACTTTCAAAAGAAATGGCTTTTGTTGGGTATTGCTGTCAGAAAAAAGGGTTTCAACTGTTTGCTTTTATCCCGTGGGAACGATGGGGGTGTTTCCTCATCACTGGCTGGGCTCCTGCCCTAATGCAGGAACTGTCACATTGCCTGGTGACAATATGCAAGATGCAGCCAAAATACTGGGATACCGAGGTGCTGAGGTCCCCCCAATTTTTGTTTTAGATATTGGGGGGAAGGTAGTGTTAGATTCTCTTGGTGGACAATTTAAATAATAGGGTTCATGGAGCATTGAGGGCTTCTGGACCAATTCCTGATAATGTAAATAAAATAAATTATTTTTTAAATTTCCTGATTTGTTTTGTTCATGACAGCCCCCTCAGCCTTTCTAATTATTATTTTTTGTTTGTTTCAGGAGGGAAGGGTGTAGGCAAGTCCACACGTGCTACGGTAACAATATTACCGTCACTGAATGGCAGGATATGCTGGGTCTCAAGGACACAACACGTGGAAATCAAACCCCGCTTCCATCAGGCAAGGCGTCTGTTTGCCTCCTGGGTTACTCTGACAGTAAGATCAGCACATCTGATGGGTGGCCCTCCTTGTCATGCTTCCCCTTCCCCGATAAGGTCACATTTCTGTGTTTTCCAGAATTTCCATAACATGCAACGCTGTGGCCTCTTCAATAACGCTGACAGGGAGGCCGGGGAAGGGGCGGGAGGAAGAGAAGGGAGCTGGGCGGCTTTCCTCCCCCATGGAGCGCAGCCCGGCCTCACTGGGCCCTGGGTGCTCTGCGCCCCTGCCGACCCCCGTCCCGAGGCGCGCCGCCCTCTGCGGCTCTGGGCGGCGGCGGCTCCTTCCCGGGGAACACGGTGCAGCTCTCTGGGCCCAGGGCTGTGATGTCACTCCACTGGCCCAGTGAAGCTCTGAATGGCGTCTTTGTAACAGCCTGGGAGACAGTTCAGATGCTAGGAGAGCCACATTCCCCAAGAATGTCTTTAAAGAGAGTCAAATGAAATGACCAATAAAAAAGGAATCTTCACAAGTTCCTATTGTATCTTTGAGAAAGAAGAGCCGATGTGTTTCGGTCTAACTCCCGAGGCCTGCAGGGAGCTGCCAAGCTGCCCGCCCGCCCCTCGCCTCGCTGGGGAGTCAAGGCTGGGACGGGAGCCCAAGTTAATGAATCTGCTTCCAAGTGGAGGAAGGAACAAGTAAACCACAGCTGTGAGTCCCCGGTCACTGGGGACATCTGTTTCAAACTCAGCCAGGAGAGAGTCACTGAAATTATTTGATTGGGGAACGGGATAAAAAATGGATAATATCTGATTTGTAGATTAGTCCTGGAGGGGGAAACACTAATTCTGAATATCATTCATCTTCCTTTTTATCTAGTCTCTTCAAGCTGTAATGAAATTAGCTGAGGACTCAGTCCAGCTCAAGGGAGCCTCCAAGGAGTTTGCACATTGAACTGGCAAATTAATCTATGAACAGCTCACAGTTCAGCATCTATTTAGTCAATACTCAGTGAATAATAAAGGTTGAAAGCACATTCTTTAATCTGTCCATTTATTCATTGTGAAGTTTTCAATCAAGGCTACACCTTGAGATTTATTTCTTATTTCCAAAATCATGAATTTTCAATCTAATTGCAATTTTTTTTTTTTTTTGCTCTGACTAAAACCTGAACTATTCAAGTCAATGTATTTACAAGTTAAACTTAGCAGACTGATTTGGAGGGAGAATTTCAACAGAAGATGAGAAATATGTGCAATTCACTGAGGGAGTGGACCATGGCGTGTGCCCAGAGAGTTATGCCATTACTATCATACGGGGCATTATACAGTAAAGACAGGTATCAGCTATTGAAATTATGCATAAAATAGGATTTCAGGGTCTGAGGATCATTACGAATTTTCTGCTCTTTGAGTATGTCACGTGGTGGACATCATTATTGCATCTTAGTCATCTAAACATTCTTGCGAAGCCAGTGGGTGTTGTCCGTTCTTCAACTTACGCTGCAAACGGTGAGGCCATACAGGGTAACGTTTATTGGGCGAGATTACAAAGCAGTCTACGGGGCTGGACTCCCAGCTCCATCACTTACCATCTGTGTGAACTTGGGCGAATCACATGAACCCTCTGAGCCTAATTTTCTCTTCTGTGTAGGGGAATGATAGCAGTAGACATGTGAGAGGGTGATTGCCCGGATCAGGCGGCTTTAATATATGTAAATTGACGCGAGCAGT
This sequence comes from Mormoops blainvillei, assembly GCA_004026545.1. Classification (NCBI taxonomy): domain Eukaryota; kingdom Metazoa; phylum Chordata; class Mammalia; order Chiroptera; family Mormoopidae; genus Mormoops; species Mormoops blainvillei. The sequence continues at coordinate 36,895 of PVJD01006732.1, read as the reverse complement.
GGCTGGGGCTTCGAAAGTGCTCTGGAAGAGTCGCAGTGGTTGTCACGGGCACTCGTTCGGTGCACCTGTCCCAGGCCTTCGCCCTGGATAAGATGAAGTTTCCACCTTTAAGAAGCTCACATTATAGTCAGGGAGGAAGGTATGAAAACAATGAAAACGAACAGCATTAGAAATTCCACAACGGAACTCCAAAGGGAACGCCGTGTGGGAACACTTGGCCTGGGAAGGCACACGAAGACCTCACAGGAGGGAAAGGAGACCAGCCTCGTGTGTGCACAAAGCAGCGGCTGCTTTTCTATTTGCATCGAGAAAAACAGGTGGCCGTTACTCAATAATCTTTGGTAAATAAGGAATGATCGATTGGGTGAAGGGACGAGTGAATGAAAAAGTGGACGGATGGGGTCACAACCAGACATGCACTAGCACAAGCACACAGGGCCATCTTGGCGGGGGGTTCTGGGAGAGCCCCTAAGACCGTAGTTACAGGAGACACCTTTACCTCCACTCCATCATGAGCAGACGTTTAGAGGTGGGAGAAGTAGTAGAGAAAATTTCTACCCAAAAGGAGGTCTCAGAGGGCTTACGGTCAGAGCCGGATCAATGTTCTCTGCCCTTTATGATGCGGTCTCTTTGTTTCTCTGCTGTCGGTGGCTGCAGTTGGGTAAACGAGGTGCCATGGGTCAGGAAGGTTGAAAAAGGAAATGAAAAGAAAGAGAAAATGGGTCTGGTTGTAGGGCAAGATGTTCTAACAGGCTAAAGAGAAAAGATGCCTGAAAAAAACCTTCCAGAGACAGGGAGTCCTTAGGAGACCGCTTTCCGAAATGACACACACAAATCACTCACAATGCCCTGCTGTTGTGAGTAACGGGCAGAATGTATCTTCTGTGTTCTGTTCTGAGAACTGCGTCTTGGGATGACTTCCATTCTGGGAAGGATAAAGGGGATAAACCTGCCCCTGACCTTTGGGCTTTCATTCTAATTAAGGATGTGGGGGCTCTACGCTGATGGCAGAGCTGTGGCGTATCTCGTGGTGCATTCTGAGAGGCCCTTTGAGTTCGGATGATTTATGAAATGCCTCCTGGGGGAGGGGGGAGGTGAAAGAGAGGGCCAGACACGTGCTCATTTGCACAGCAGAGCAAGTTGTACAACAGAGCGTCCCCCTGGCTCTTTGGGTTTGGTTTGGACGCTGTAAGCCAAGGGCTTTAAAGGCAAGAGTCAAGGCTGCCTTGGGGGGCAGCCGCATCTGCTCCTCTTGGGGAACGGTCTTCAATCTAGAAAAATCTCCAGGGAAAGTGGAGGCTCGGCAGGGTTGCCCCCTCATATGATGCCAACGAGGACATAAATCAAACCGAACAGATATGACTCTCGCCTCATATATATCATTACACTCACATAAGAGAAAATATATGTTAACACTAAAAAGGGGTGAGAAGGCTCATTTAAAAATGAGACAATAGGACCTCAGTTAGCTTTAAGTTAAAAACCTTGCGCTGTTACTGTTTTTCTCATTTCACTGTGAACCAATAAACACTTTGGCAAGAATCAGGAGTGGTTCCCAAAACAGTTTTTGGGGTCTGGTTTCAGGACCCAACATTTCGATGTAAGAAGGAGCCTCCGTTTCCTCAGCCCGGCCATGTCACTAGTGTGTCTCTTCACAGCCGACGGACAGTGTTCAGGATGGAAGACGCCGTTGTGCCTGGACAAACAAGGCTTTCTCCCTCCGTTTTCCGATTCTCTGAAAACACTGCTGTGTGTTCACATTGCTGCTGAATCTTGGAAACAGACCATCCTGCTCGCCCACTGGCATGCTTGTCGGTCACGGGTCCCATGCTGAGGCAGGACAAGTCATGGAGGCGGTCTGTCACAGCTCCCAGTGCCCCCATCTGCAAGTGCTGAGCTGGCGCTGAATTGTGGCAATTCTGTGCTCTGTTCCCACGTTAGCTCCCAAGTGGCCATTGGCACACACTTCGCCCCAGCCAGTGTGTCTGCCTTCCGTCAGTAGGTTCGTGGCTCTGGGATGGTCATGGCCACCTGCACGTGGCCTCAGAGAGTGACATGAGCCCACACCCGGGCGCGGGCCCACTTGCTGCTGCCTTTCACGGAGGTGAAGAGAGGCTGAAACAAAACTTCCTCTTTTGTCCCCATGCAATTATCTTCCCTTAATCCTTTGTGAATTACTTAAACTGCATCCTCCACTTCTTACTGAGCTCCCTGATTTGAGATGTCTTGGAATTGGAACAAAAGTTTGACAATTGATTGTGTCGTTACCTCCGGGGCCAGAACCCCTAACTGCTGCCTCCGCTGTAGGACTCTTTGGTTCCACACGCGCGGCCTTTGTTTGCCGTCAGCTCCCAGAATGCTCTTGTTTGCGTAGGTGCAGTGTGCGGTGACAGCGATGACAGAGGAACGCGTGGGTGATCAGCCCGTACACTGGGAACAGGCTGTGATTGATGCTGTCATTTCTGTGCTCTTAGCACCATTCATACAATTAGGTCTTTTGTTTGGTTTTTAAAGAACCTATTCAAGAATAGACTTGAAGCGTATCAATAAGTAGATTCATTGAAACATACTTATTTTTCAACCTTTCACTCTCTGAGGCAGGCACAGTGTGGAGACCACAAACAACTGGATAAACAAATGTCTGTTGGTGTCTTGCGTTATGTCAGGGCCTGTTCATAAGACCAGTGGACACTCTAAGCCCCCTCCCCCAACTTGAACAATACTGAAAATGCTACCACCTCAAACCCCACAGCAGCTGCTACCATGATCTCCACCGGGGAGCGTGGCTTACGTGGAGCAAAAGAAGGCAAGCGTAGTTGACCCCATTTAGAAAGCGGTGGAAGTCGGCATTTGTAGGGTAAGCCTGGATTCATGAACACAAAGTGACATCTCTTTCTCTGTGACATGCCTCAGGGCATTTATTTATTCTTTTTATCCCATAAGCATTTTCCAAGCTCCTACCACGTACTAAGTCCTGGGAACAGAAAGAGAAAGGGGCGCTTGTCTCTTCAGGTCTAGTGAGAGGATGAGAACAGAGACAAAGGACATAATCTGGTCAGTAATGAGCATGGTGGCTACTGAGAGAACATAAAAGAGGGGCTTGATGAGGTTTGAAGGACAGATGCACGCGGGGCAGGGGAAGAAACGTGTGTGGGTGTACTGATGTGTGTACATATGTGTGTGTGCAGCCCAGGAAGGGTCGGTATCAATATTTTGGGTCTTAGAATTTCGTTTTCTAAAAACTTACTTTTGCCCCTTATACTCCAAGAATAGCTTGAAGTTATGGCTTCCTGGATTGGGAAAGAACATCTGAGCACACCTGGAATTAAAGCTAACAGGGCACGCCCCTCTGGGTCTCCGGACGTTTTCTAAGGGAAAACACTGTCGTGTCCGTGTGTGATAACCCTCTGACCTTCTCCCTCGGGCACAAGAAGGCCTAGGGCAGAGTGGCTCGTTAGGCAGAGGCAGCCTCATCGGGCTTGTCCGAGTTCAGCCTGCAGTGGACTGAGTGGTCCTTGGGGCTTCAACACCCAGCTGTGGCTGGGGACAAATCTATGAGAGGAAGAGTTCACTGCTTCCCAAGGGCCCCAACCCCACCCTCCAAACTCAAGAGGCTTCTTGTTCGTTCAAGTCTGAAGGGTGTTCCTGCCGTTGGTCTGCACGGGCAGTCTCAGTCGGCATTCCTTCCTCTCTCTTTTCACTACATTTCTGTCAAACGTAGTTTGCTTTGGGTGGAGTCTTGTTGTTACAGGTGCCCTGACCCAGGCCCAGCCACCTCCGAAGACACAGTTTCCCCTGCGAGCCTCTCAGGGGGTGGCTGCCCTGGGACGCAGTCCCCAGGGCCCAGAGGTGGGACAGTGTTCCCCTGGCTCTTTCCAGACCACCGTCTGTCTCTCTTCCACAAAATGAGCGAGCATCACCGAGCAGGCAAGCCCGCCTGCCTCCCTGCAGAAAATGTGCCATCGGAAAGTTCCAAACGCTCCCCCGTCTAGTTGGAGGCATCTCCATTACCTCTCTCTCCCCACCCACACGCTCATCATCACTCCCAGGGACTCTCCCCTCCAGGTAAGGTACCACCAACCACCCCGCCCCCTGTGCCGCGATCCCCTCCCCTGTGAACTTCCCACCTCCACTTCTGCCATCTGCCTCCATGGCCATTTGCTTGCACTCACTGTTAGCAGTGACCACACTCCCTACAAAATCTTTCATTAAAGCATTCTCTGACCCAATCTCCTACCTCCTGGGGCCACTCACTCTGGTACTTCTACACCCAGAAGAACCCGTTCACACTGAGACCTTGAATTCACACATCCTACCCGCTTTTAATGTTCATCCTACTCTACCTCCCTTGGTCATCCCGCTTAGATGTCATGACCCATTGCTATGGTGACTCCTTTGAAACATCCTCAGAGTTCTGTTCTTCTGTCCCTGTGTTGCCCTCTCCCAGGGAAACCACAGTTTTGGTTAATCCAACCCTATTAACTTCCTGGCCATACCTGACTAGTTCAATGTGGCCCAGAAAAACATTATCTACTAATTCTGCTGGTGGTGGGAAAACGGTCTCACTCTAAATTTGTTATCACAAATCCTAAGGGGAGTTTCCAGCCCTCGCGGCGATGCCAGTGCATCTGACAGCTCGGTTCATGCACCTCCTCCCCGCAATATCCATTCCGCACCTTCCCTCTGTCCTCATGTGTCCAAATGGCCCCCCATTCTCACTCTCAGCTGGGAACCCTCTTCTTACTGCAAAAATCGAAGTGATTGACAGGTAAGTGGCTCATGTCTTTATCACAAATCTGTCCACTTGTACAATAATTATAGGCTCAGCTTCTGTCGTATAACCCATGGTCCCAGCCCAGCAAGTGACTGGCCACAATCCCAGGAGCCATCCTTGTTCTTCCCTTTCTCTTGTCATCCACACTCATCCAAAGGTTCAGGCCAGTAAACACTCATGACTCTGTCTTCCAAACAAACGTTGATATTTAGCAACTGTCTTGCTTTGGGCAAGGCATGGGAAGGCAGGGCTCTCTGGAAAAGACGATAACCCTGCAAAGCGGAGCAGGAGAAAGACTGAATACGAGATGGGTTGACTCCAGCAGAGGAGCCTCAGGCATGAGTCTGCAGAGCTGAGCGGGGCTGCTGAGGACGGGGCATGTGGACGCCCTAATTCTCGGGGTCTCCAGCAGTTGGAGCTGGGTCAACGGCACATAGCGCTCATATGATAGGGATTCATATGACCATCGTATGAGAAGGAGGAGAGACTTGCGTCTCAATGGTGCTTGACACATTTTTGAATTTACTTCACGATGGCAGTTTGTGTTCCCCACCAAGCCATTGTCCACACAGAAGCCAGTGATATCTCCAGTTGCAAATCAAAACGTTACTCCTGTGTAGTTGAGGAAGTAGCTTCCCATAGAACTTAAAACCGGAAGTCCTCACCACGTCCTTCACGGCTCTTCAGGCTCTGGACCGCAAATAACCCTCCATTTCGCTGTCTCTGCCGGGCTCCTCCTGGCCCGCCCCTTCACAGCCACATTGTTTCTAAGACATACCAAACTCACCTCCACATCTGGTCTCTGCAATTGCCGATTTTCTGTCTAGAACACTCCTCCCGCACAATTTCACATTTTCCTCTCCTTCTGCTAATCTCACCTCCTGCAACAGGGGCACAGGCTCCCGGCACCTGTAATCCCCGCCGTCTCCTCCACCGCCCCACCGCCCCACCGCCCCACCGCCCCACTGCCCCACGTGCATTCTCCTCTGCGTCGCATCGGAATGCCGATGTTTCTATTTGTTGAGTCATTGTGTGCTGGCTCGGTGGCTTCATTAAGGCAGGGATCCCATCTGTCTCATTCACCATCACGGCTCTAGTCCCTATAATGGTGCCAGATGGAGTATTTAAAAAATGTTGAATTAAAGAATTAATCAGTTATAATGCTGAGGTGTTGGTTTTGCTTTATTTGTGAAAAGCTTATTAAAAGAAGATCTCTATAATTTAGGACCAACTTCGGAGGTGCCCTCATGATATATGATAACATTTACAACCTCATACACATGGCAAATAAAAACTTTCCAAACTTCAGTTTGGTCAATGTCTTTCTTTGCAGAAGTGAGGTCTGCAGTACTAATAGGTAGGAGTTTGTCATGATTTTACTTGTACAATATATTGATTTTCTAGAAGTCATCAGAAACAACATAACTGGTAATTTGAGATATACTGTTGAATGTATATCAATTAAATACATGTTTTACATTTTAATTATGAATCGTGCGGTCCTTTTTATTTAGCTATGTAGGTAGTTTTCCTATGTGATTACATTTAGCTATGCATTTTACATTTTTAAAAAGGACTTCCTAAAATTTAAAAACAAAATATTCAATACATTCTGTTATTTAATGCAAGTTTTTTTACTACCTCAACTGAGTATATAGTCAGGGAGATTGAGCAGCATTTAACACAGGTAAATAAAAATTTCAACAGGAAGCATGCTCGTAAATTCCTCAGGTTACCTAAATCTAACAAATTGGAGAGCCTACAAGAACGCAAAAGCTAATACCCAGTCAGAGTCCCTAGTAAGTATATGTAAAATCCTTGACCCTCATCCAAGGATAGACCTCTTTACCACAATCAATACAGGTGCAATCAGATAAGAGCATTCCACTGTTTTATTAAAGTGCATCTAATTCAAAACTCAATAACCCTCACACATCCTTAATCAGGGAAGACAGCCGGGGAGGTATTTACATGAGTGGTTTTAAAACTGGCTTTCGCTTATTAGCAAGACCTTCTACAAATAGATACAGGGTCCTGTTTATTCTTCCCTTGACGGCTCCTTTTCATCCACATCCCTATTTTTGACTGTCTCCCCTTAAAATGGAAAAGAATTCTCTGGGGTTTCCTTACCCCACACATTATCGGGGTAGCATTGAAAAGCTGGTCTGTGTCCCTGGAGCTGGAGGCACCCAGGGGAGGGAACGATTCGCTTCTGGAACTCCTAATTGCATCCTGGTCCTCCAGTCCTCCCAGCCGCAGCGCCTGGGGAGAATTCTGGGGAGGTATACAGCCAGGAGACAATTATCTTGTTTCCAGAAATAATCTGAATCCAAACAATAAGAACTCAACAAAGCACAATGACCCCAAAGCGCGGGCTGGGGCGGCGTTGTTTATTCCGTGCGGGGCACAAGCTTCCGGGCGCTTCTCAGTGCGTTGCTGCAGGGTGGGAGGGACTTAGCTTGGAGCCTTTGATTTATCTTGGCTTTGTTACCCTGAAGTCTAATGAAAATAGACTGATAACATTTAAGGGTAATAATGTATCGTACTAAACACTTTCGCTCAGCTGGACCAGTCACGTGCTCTTTCCTGAGCAAGGCCACCTGTGCTGGTGAGCGGGCACGTAGGCGGTTCAGGCCCCGCATCTGCAGGGGCGCTCAGCCCAGAGCCCAGAGCCCAGCCCCCGCCCCGCTTTCCCTCGGCAGACAAAAGGCAGTGCGCTCTTTAGAACCCCTCCACACCAGGCGACTTTGACCTTGTCGTCCAGGGTAAGGAGCAGAGATGCCAATATTTCCCCCCGCAAAACACAAGATTCTTTTGGCAGTTTGTTTATCTGCCTGCTTTCCTCATCCTCTCGCCCCACAGGCCTGGGGAGGGGAGAGGGGGCGGGGTGTGGAATCCAGCGTCTGCCCAGAATAACACGCGGTGGTTAGGAGACGTCTTCATGCGGGCTCGTTACACGCGTTCTTTTACTGGGTCTTGATTTGATCACTCTCTCTCTTCTCTCTCCGTCTCTCTCCCTCTCATTCCGTGTGCGGAACGATTACCCCCCAAACCCCTCTTCAGCTGGCAGCGTCCTCAGAGAGCACCTGGGGCTCCTAGTCTGGGCAAGGATTCGAGAGTCACCTGCATTCAGAGCAACAAGAGCGATACCTACAAAAAGGGCTCATGTTCGTACGGGCATTTTTCTTAGCGTAGGGCCTGTATCAACTCATTTAACCCTCCGATGGCCCCACCTAGGGAGCTGCTGTTATTTCCCCCATTTTAAAGATGAGGAAACTGAGACGGGGGTTTCAACGGCATGCCTGCAGTGGGGGAAGCTGAAAAGGGGCAGAGCGACGTGGCTCCGGGGCACGTGCTGTTTAATCACGACATTACAATGGAAGCCGAATATATGGGAGTAGACGAGTAGAAGGGATTTCTGAGAGAAAGGAAGAGAAAAAGGAGGAGGAGGAGGAGGAGGGAACTTTGGAGAAGGAAACGGATTCACATCCAAGGATGTGGGGAAGAAGGGGAGGGGCTTGCTGAGAAAAAGGGAGAGACATGGGGGAAGAAGGAAAGTGTGGCAGAAAAAGGGAGGACTGTGGGTGTCTTTCCAGGTCTGGCTGTCCAGTTTAGCTTCTCTCCATTCTCCCATGCATCCTGCGATGACAGATTGGCAATGACCAGATCCAGGGCCCCACCTGCTCCGAGGTCCCGGGCTCAGAGCGCCTGCGCACCGCTGTACGGGGTGTGTTAGGGCTTCAGCGAGGGTTCTCTCCCGCCCTGCAGGACGGTGAGAGCCGCAGCGCCACGCGGCCGAGGTCGCAGGTTTCTTCCGGCTGGAACACGAGCCTTCTGTGCAGTCTCCCACTCTTTCATTCGTTACTGTTTATTCGCAGGCGACACGCGCGTTTCCACGGGGAAGAAAGCTGAAAGGCTCCTCAGGCATTTTGGAGTCAAGTTGGAGAGTTTGGGATATTTGGCTCCTAATGAACTGTAGAAATATCGCTGAAATGTTTCCCCACTGCACTAATCATTAGGCTGAGGCTGACAAAACTATTGCATGTTAAGATATTTAAATCATCTTTGTAAATTAACATAACACACCCAGAATGCACAAAAGCTAGAGGCAGCGCAGGGCATTCAATGCCCGGAAGGGGCAAGGGCATTCCAATTTTAGGATAAAGGGCCCAGTGTTGGAGTCTGGGGCGGGTTGGAATGTCTTCTGTCCCAGCCAGTGGGCCCCTGTCCTGCATCCCACCCAGACAGTCCATATTGGGCCACTTTGATACCAGGCAGCCTGTCTTATCTTCGGAGACTTTTCAAAAATTGCAATTGATCTGTGAGAACGAATGCAATAGGTTAGAAGAACTGTGCAAATGTGTTCGTTCGTGCCTGTCTCTGAGCAGGGCTCCCTTCCGGGGGGCACAGCGCCTGTGTTCCCCTGGCCGCCGTGAGCCGCAGGGACCAGGGCATGCTTGAGGATTGTGTTGCCAGGGCGCGGAGAGGGGTTCCCCCGGGAAATGGGAATGCACGGCGTGCGGGTTAAGCTTTGCTCCGTGAGGAATGAGAATCGATTCCCAATCAGTGCTGCGGCACGGGAGAACTTGCTATGGGCTGTGGCAGCTCGATGGAGCTGGCAGTTTGTCGCCCCCGTACCAGGTATAAAGAAGAAGCAAATCCTCAGCTGAAAAAAAAGTGGACAAAAGAATAGTAGCTACACTTATGGAGTGCCTACGTGCTCAGTACCAGGTGCTCCACTGGGATGAATATACCCTCTCCCATGCCAACCCTGTGAAGGCTTTACACTCTCTCTTAGGGAACTAAAGGTCAGAAGGCAAAAGAACTTCCTGGAGCTTCCAGGATTGGGGGCACTCTGGCTTCCTGGGGTGCTGACATGCCGCGTCCACTCTGCTGTCTCCATGTCAGGCCACCAGAGCTGTGGGGAGCCCCACGGAATCCCTCGATTTACAAAAGAAGGCCACGGGCCGACCATCAACTCCAAAGGCATCAGAGCCTGTCTTGGCCAGTCCTCTCTGACCCCAGCTCCTAGCTCACAGCCTACCCTATAATCAATAATCAATACTGGTTGAATGAATCAATGAATGGGTGATGAGTGAATAAAGAGGAATGAGCCCCCCAAATTGGGACGACTGTAATAGAACAACCAGAGAGTATTTATTTATTTTTTTAAAAAGGGAGTGAATCTTATTACATCTTCTGCTGAGTCAGTTTGTGAGAAAAATAGGCTGGCAAAAGGGTCCAAGAATTGGGGAAATCGAGCTTTTAGAAACGGACCTCTGTTTACAAGACACGCCAGCTTTTAGCAAAGCAGGCGGCTGCCCACAGAGTTGATGAAGCAGGCATCGGACGCGATGTCCTCGTGACCGGACGGACCTTTCTTCCGTGGGCTCCACTTCATGGTGCGAAAATGCTCGAGTCACAGCAACATTTTACTTGCAAGAGGGAAAGAACGGCCAATTCAGCAGAGTTTAGTAGCGTGAACGCTTAAATTGTAAGGCGAAAAGAAGTTTTAAATTAGGGACCATATTAGTAATGGACACACCAAGTGAAAAACCGTGACAGAGGCTCGATGAGCTCTTGTTCACCACGCGTTCCTGGAATTGGACTGAATGTGCTTCAGTGCCACAGGCTTGTGTTTCAGTTTTAGCTCCATGTTCTGGGGGTTGTTTTCTCATTGCCTGCAAAGCCCTGTGTACAATATTTATGAGGGCTGGCTGGGCCGAGCAGATTGGAACTATTTCATTATCTTGTAGTTGCCACCTATAAATATTCTCTCACATATAGATCCAGCTCCTGAAATTCCAGTTTCTAACTCATGACATGGTGGGGCCGTGTAGTGCGTGCACTGAGGACAGCTTTCCTTCCTCGTGGCAGGGCACCCCCGTCTTTGGAGAGGTCAAAGGGGCATGAATTTTGACAGCAAGTGCCTCATTAAAATCCTGCTCGTCGGCTAAAGGAGCACCTGCCTCCGTGGGAGGAGGGGAGGCCGGGACCACATTGCACATCTTTTAACTTGGTTGCATGAGGGAGCCCTGCTTGCTCTTGGGTGACCTTGACTTAGAAACTTCTCTTCCCTCTTTCCCTTCCAGGGAGACAGGAGAGACAGAAGTGGAGCTGGAAGGAGGGAGGGAGGAAGAAATTCCTGTCCACCTCACCTGGAGACTAGAGGGCCAGCGCCTCCAGAGACGATAGCACAGGTAGGCAGAAAGCGGCCTTCCCCTTATGCTTAATGGCGGAAATACTCCTTGTAAGTCTTTATCAAGTAGCTATTCTGGACAATACATTGTGCCAAACCACAGAGGCAATAGGGAGGAGCAGGCACAATACCCCAAAGAAGCAGAATTAAAAATAAATACATAAATAAAAAGTATCCGGGAGCTTCGTGTTTCCCAGACAGCTAACGCGGGAAATCCAGGTTCTACCAGCCAACGTGTGGCGTGGGCTTGGATACCGCGTACGCTCAGGGGTCCCCTTGGTCTTAGAGGGACATTCACAGTGGGTGTCATTAACCCACATGCAATTCGCCTTGTCTAATGTCTCTGGGGACTGTTGCAAAGCAGATCTATAAAATCATAACTTGGAGAATTTTCTTTTACTGGAGTAGCGTGAATCTTAAACATAAAAGCACATCTTCAAATACCATTATGTCCTAGTGTTTTATGATATTGATGAAACTGGACTGTAAGAATTTTCTGTACCAAAGTGTTCAGGGGACTGATATTTAGGGCAGTAAATGAGCGAACATTGGTTTAGTGTATTGTAGGTATCAAGCATTTTGCTAGGCCGTGCACATAATGTATTTCACTTAATTCGCAGGGCTATCTCATGAGTTTGAATTGTGTGCCCACTTTCCAGGTCAGGGAGGGAGAGGTATAGTTACCTCTCCAAGGTCGTATTTACCAAATTCAAAACTCATGTTCTTTCTCTACATAATACTGTCAAATATATCAGTTAGTATTCAGGAAGTAGAACAAGGGTTGAGATTCTTTAAGCAAGGAGTCCTTTTATGAACCGAGTTTTTACTCCTTTTGCATCTCCCTTTAAACCCTTTCTTACGTATTCAACTCAAGAAATAATTTTTAAATATAAAACTCAAATTCTCTTCCTTTCCTAATATTTCAAGCTATGGAGCTCTCCTCATTTGCCGACCTTGACTGTGTCTGCCAAGTCTTGTCCCTTTCCTCCTTCAGAATTGGATTTAAAATTTACCACCTTTTGGTGGGGGGTGGATTTTATTTATCTCTTTTTTTTTATGGTTGTCCTATGACGGCTGTCCCAATTTTCCCCTGCCGCCCCCCACCCTGCCCCCACAGTCAGTCCTCATCCTGGTGTCCAGGTCCATGGGCCATTTATACTTGTTCTCTAACTAGGCCCGCCCCCTTCTTTCCTCCCTTATCTCCCCCCCCCCGCCCCCCAGTTTCTCTCAGTCTGTTCCTTGTTTCTGTGCCTCTGGTTCCCTTTTGCTCACTTTTTTGTTTTGTTGATTAG
>PVJD01006732.1:0-24530 GCA_004026545.1 Mormoops blainvillei | reverse complement strand
TCCTTCTTTCTTTCTGCTGCGTAGCATTCCATTGTGTAAATGTTCCATAGTGTTTTCATCCACTCATTTACTGGTGGGCACTTAGGCTGTTTCCAGCACTTGGCTATTGTAAATTGCGCTGCAATGAACATTGGGGTGCATAGGTGCTTTTGAATTGGTGTTTCCGGATTCTTAGGATATAATCCCAGCAGTGGAATTGCTGGGTCAAAAGGCAGTTCCATTTTTAGTTTCTTGAGGAAATTCCAAGCTGTTTTCCACAGTGGCTGCTCCAGTCTGCATTCCCACCAACAGTGCACTAGGGTTCCTTTTCTCACAACCAGCCCTTATTGTCTGTTGATTTGTTAATGATGACAGTTCTGGCCGGTGTGAAGTGGTATCTCATTGTGGTTTTAATTTGCATCTCTCTGATGGCTAGTGATGCTGAGCATCCTTTCCTGTGTCTACGGGCCCTCTGTGTCCTCCTTAGAGACGGGTCTGCTTTCTCAGATTAATTCTGTTGTTGAATTTACATATATAAAATATAATGAATAACTGATCCATGGAATAGTTATGATTGTTGGCTAAGGTTTATATTAGAATTATTTTGTGTGTGTGTGTTTAGTAGTCTAATTGGTGGATGTGTTTACTGGGTCATAAACTCTGTAAGAGCAGGAATATTTGTGTTTATTTCTCTATTCTTACTGCCTAGTTGAGGGCTTGGCAAATGGAAGGCACTCTCAGGTGATGTATGTTTAAATTAATTGAATCAGCGAATCAGTGTGAACATCAGACTTGTCTTGTGATATCATCTTTATAAGTTTTGGTCGCATCTTCTTTGTGACGTTCAAACGTCCTTTCCTCATCTTATTTTTTTTCCCTAGCTTTTTAGTTTAATAATTTCGAGATTAGTTCCTTAGCCTCCACAGTACCTCTTTGCTAACTATTTTACTTTCACCATCAGACTTCATACCCCTCAGATGCTCTATTGTAGGGCTAGAGAAAGCAGTAGTTAGTGAGGTCCAGAACATCGTTGAAAGGGGACAGGAGCACTTGTTAGAGACGGGAAGGTTTTCCAAGAACAATCCAGTGCGTGACCAGGAGGGAAAGCGCCTCCCCAGCTATCTGTTCTTGAATGTGAGATAGTTTTGTGGGGTGAGTCTGTGTGTTCGTGTGTGCGTGTTTGCATTTAACCTGAGTTGAACCCCTTTTGATGTCCGCGTGAAGATTAAAATTCTGTCGCTGCTTGTCTTTCACTCCCTTAAGTACTCAAAGGATAAAGTGAGATAGCAAATTATTTTAATGGCTCCACAGACAACACTATTTAGTACAGTGATGAATGAAAATAAAGGCTTATATTCTTGACGTGCATGAGAATATATGGAAATAAATGCTTTAGGGCACCAAAGAAAAAGCGTCCCAAATCCTTCCCGTGTTTCACAGGCATAATTACTAGTTTCTTTTAATAAACTAGTGATCTTATCATGTTCTACAGACAAATACGGACTTCTAAAAGATTTTCACACTAATTGGTTATTAAAGTTTCCGAAGACCTAAACACTTGTTATAGCCCGAGCCGGCAATTTTCAACAACAAGTCTTTAAATTCCTCTGACATTTAACAGAATTTTCTGTGGTATTAGAACAGTGTTTACACAATATGCATTGTAGAATATTTTATTTTTCCCTGGCAAAAGGGTAGCAATAATCAGCCCTTGAAGAAAGGAAATCCAGTTCAGCTGGACTTTGAATATGCATGGTAACGGTAGCTGGTGGGGACTCGAGATGTTGGGTGATAATTCAGCAGCAGTGATTGCATTTCAAGCCGAGTCTGCCCTTTCCATGCTGTACTGAGCATGTCCTTGCGTCAGCCGGGATGTGTCACGTGCCGGAGGTGTGGCAGCTTCTGAATTGCTGTGCCGGAACCCGTTTTAAACCATTTGGAGTTAAAGGTCATGCCAAGTGTCATTGAGAAGATAATGTCCTACAGGTTGTCAATAAAATCTCTGATTGGATGCATGACTTGGAGTCAGCTCTTCATTGGATGGTGGCTGTTTTCGAATGAATGGTCTTTCTCTTTTCTTAATGGTGACAGACAAAGATGGAGATATTAGTTGAAATGAAGGAAGCCTCTTAGCCCTAAGTGGAAGTCTGGGGTTACATAACTCGTCATTGTGCCTATTATCTATCTATCTGTCTATCTATCTATCTATCTAGCAATCACTTGTTTGTGTAGCTGTCAAAATGGAGGAAAAGATCCCATCCAGAACAGACTCATGTTTGCTTTCTCTCCGCCAGGTTTACTTCAGAAGCCCCGCCTCGCATGCAGTCCGTGGTTGCTGCCGTTAGCACCTTAGTTGTTTTCTTTGCTACCGATTGGTTCGCAGTGTCTACCCATGCCTGCCCACTCTTCAAGGTCTTTCTTTTGTCCCTTTAAAAAAACTCATCCTAATTTACAGTGTAAAACGCACTAAGTCAGGACATGTGCATGTCACTGTTAGATCGCCCAAGGATATCCGAGCGCAACACCTGCCCCGAGGGCAGCCGGGTCCACGCTCGTCCACTGTGGAGACGTGGCTTATTCATCTACGTGATGGGATAAGAATGCGTTCTCACTGGGTTTTGGAGACATTAGGTGAGATTATACATTACTTGAAAATTTGTAAATCACTAAGTACTAATTAAAATAGGCATAATGATTACTAATATAATACAGACCCCATGGCATAAATTCATGTATTAGTCACCCACCAGAAGCATCGCAGTAGTATTCCCTTCGACAGTGAAGAATGCCTGTCTGGTGACTTCAGAGTAACACCTCATAGGAGATCATCAGAAAAGTTTGTTGGCTCCGTACCAGGAACACTTAGCTGGTTTTTAAATAGCTAATTTTAGAGAAGACACACCTCACTTGGGTTTTTATGGGTATCATCTGCTTTTTCTCCTCAGGTGGAAATGGAACAAGGACACCCTGGGTCGGTCAGGGCTTTAGAACTAAGCCTGCAGGCGGGAAGGTCATGGGGAGAAGGTTACACGGCAGAAGGCTGAGAAGGCGGGGACGGGGACGGGGACGCTGCGATGATCTCAGACGGCTTCGCAAGGAAGGCTGAGCTCTATGTTGGTATCAGTGTGGCCCCTGAGCGGTTTTACAGCGAAGTAATACGAACCAAGCTAGAAAATGCGCGGGGATCGGGTGAGAGGAAGGGCAGGCGGGAGAGCCGGGGTGGGGGAGGAAGGACCGCAGCCCGCCCAGCAGCCGGCGGCCGCTTTCGCTGTAAAGGGTCAGCTGGCAAACGCCGTAGGCTTCGCAGGTCGACGGCCTCCGCGACTACGCGGCTCTGGCGTCCTGGCGCACAACAGCCGTGGTCACGCAGAGCTAGTGGGTGTGGCTGTGTCCAGGAAAATTTCGTTTACGAAAGCAGGATTTTAGACTGTGGTTCCTTGATCTCTGTTCTCGTTTTTTAGAACCTGGCACAAGTTTTAGCCTGTTGGTGACCTTCAGCTAGGGAGGCAGCATGGCCTGTTAGAAAGAAATTGGTTTGGAGATCATGCATGCATGGATGATAATTCTAGCTTCTGTTCTTGCTACCGTCACAAAAAATAAATATGATAATGTATGTCAAAGTACCAGTCACTTAGCACGTATTCAGAGAACGTAAGATCCTTCACTTTATCCTGTGCCATAAAGATCACTTTTTTTAAAGAACAAATCAAAAACAGTATTGCTTTTTCTGGAATATGTAATAAGTCCTTGCTCACAAAATCAATTTTCTGCATTCACAATCACGTTCAAGTACTTTCACATTCATGTTTCTTCGCTGGCTTTATTTCCCTCTGTGTTTCATTTGAAATATTCAATCCATCAGGCTGGTTTTGTTCATCGTCTTCACGATACCGTCACTGTTAATGAAAGTAACAGCATTGATAACAACCGCAGTCACAGTTTATTATTATGACCAGACACCATGTTAAATCTTACCTGAATTATCTCATTAATTACTCCCAACTACCCAAACGTAAGCATTATTATTACTATTTTTTTATTTAAGAGATCAGTAAAATAAGGGTAAAGGAGATTGTTCCCAAGTTAGAAACCCACCAAGTTCTTGCACTAGGTTTCAGGCTGCTTTTTGCTTCTCTCTAGTTCTTGAATTGTTCTCTCTTTGAATTCTTTTCTCCTCTCCACCCACCAACATGTGATAAAACTCAGCTTTATTTAAATTTCTTCCTTTTTTATAAAACCTCCCCAGAGCCCCTCGGCTAGGTTTACTCTTTCCCTTCTCCAACATCTTATATCATTTAGAATCATCATTATATTAGTCTCCTCTGTCCCCTGCATGAAAATGAGAATTTTGGCTTCTTCAAGATACAAGAGCAGCCCCGTTCCTCTGCTGTTTATGCCTCTTCTTCGATGGACCTTCGAGGTCCTTGCCCATTCAGCACATATCCCCTGACCCCTGCTGGATGCCACACGAGGAGGGGTCTCTAAAATGACATGAACGAGGAGGGGCCAGGACACCAGATCTGCTTACAATGAGAGCGAGAATGGATTTCTTGGGTGTCCGAAGGAATGCAAATTTAAACTAGGAAAAGGAGAACTTAATCTTTTGGGGAGACCAAGAAAAATGGTTCCAGACTAAGAAATAATCTGGTTCCTTCAAAGATCCTCTCTAACCATGTGAAGGAACGGGTAAGACTATCTTTAAAGGCTGGACTTTCCAAGCTTTATGTATGCATAGTTTTGGAAATCGTGGCATGCTTACTCCTGCCTGCCGTAAAACAGGAACGAAAACAAGGAGGGTTAGTCACCGTGGCGTGGAAGCTGCCTCTGATGACTCCCTCCAAGTCACGAACATTGTCAGGAGGGATTAAGCTCAGGGCTAGGAAAGCAGCACTGGGTTTTTGAAGCCAGAGTGGCCCAGGGGAAGGAACCTCAGCCCCTACCTGCCTGTGCCGAGTATTTTCTAAATGTCGACACTGTTGTGTGGGTAACACAGGAGATGCACGGTCTTTTCCCATGATCAAAGGTACCACCGTCTTAGCAGTTACCAGGTATCCAAAACTATAAGATCCATTTAATGCTCCTTTCTGCACAGTGCTATCAGGGAGGCCCCACACTGTCACACAACCGTCATGACTGGTTAACGACAGCCACGTGGTTGCCTGCGTGACACTGTTCAGACTTAGCCTTGGGAAGCTGTGCTTGAGTTTCATGAGTCACAGGTTTTGTTACCTGTCCAACAGGTATTTTAAATAGAACTTGCTTTTCTTTTCATGTCAAATGCAAAATGAACTAAGTGGTGGCTGTGAAAGCCGGGACTTGGGGAGGCAACGGGTCGGGTCATGAGGTCTCTCTTGAAATTGGTTCGAGGAAATGCTAAAGGCAAACCACCCGCGTTGGAAGTCACAGGGGAGCAGTTGGATGAGGCTGCAGGACAAATGCCGCTCCATGTAAGACAGAATTCAGATTACAGGACAGGCACTGGTGGGCCGGGGAGCAGCCGCAGTTCACTGTCAGGCAGTGGAGCTCGGGACTCGAGTGCTACGGGCCTGTTAATGGGCTCCCAGGAGAGCGTCCTCTCGGGTGACCAAATGCCCAAGAGAGCGTGGATTCTCCCGAAGCCTCATTTAATTGCCTTGTGTGATGCAGGGAAATCTGTAGGCATCACCAAGGAAACTGTTATCCACAAGTTTCTATCAGAAAGCAGGATCTGAGAGGAACTAGTTGGCATTTCTGAATTGTGTTGGACAAGAGAACGTTCTCTGGGAATGTGGCGAATCTGTCAGAGACTCCTGAAGTACCAAGGCCCGCAGGAAGCTGAGATTTCATTTTTGGTACTGATGAAAAGCTCCCTCCAAGGCTGTATGAAAAGAAAAGAAAGCTTTGGAGGACAAAGGTCCAGTTTCCATTAGGACACGTTTCAGGATGTTTTGCCCACAGAAAGGTGATGATGATGATGAAGATGACAACGACAATGACTGCATTAGTGATAGGGACAGAGAGCGACTTGGCGGGTATTTGAGCTTCCTTCAAAGTTGACTTATGGAAACCGCGAGGCAAGGAGCTACATTCCCTCCGGTGGGAGTGCAATGGAATAATCATGTCACACAGAACTGAAGCAGGTTCTGAGAAAAGAGAAGGGAGGAGCCTAGTATCCCAGCGCTGGCTGTGTGCAGGTCCTGGCCAGAGGCTTTCCTGCTGCCTGTGGATGTGGCCCATTCACTTGTTTTAATACAGGGGTTGTCAGAGAGTCGGGTGCTGGTTAAGACAGGCTTTTAACATTGAGACGTGCTTTGAACTATGTGGCTACGAGTGAGACGGTTGAATACGATGCACGTGCCTCTGTAACACGGTCCGGCCGGGACGCGTCCCCCAACGGAGGATTTGTAATGGTGCCCAGAATGTGGAGTGCCCAAGAAAAACATAGGATATTCTCCCTCCCTGACCCCAAGGCGGGTCGCCCTGGGGAAGGGAGACATGGAGCGGGGCCTTTCTGAGTTACTGTGCGTGTCGGTAACAGGCCAGCTGCACACCTGGCAGGGAGCAGCGCCACTGAGTCACTTTGCATGTCAGTAACAGCAAGGTAGCTTCAGGCCTCATATGCAACGGTGGCTATTTTGCATATCAACAAGCCCAGCCACGAAGGTTTATATAACTTAAGCCCAGGAGGTAACTGGAAGGGATTTCCCTCAGTTACAGCGCCTGCGCCTGGGAGCTGGGCGGTGGTTCTCCCCACGCCACGGGGGAGCAATGCGAAGACCATGTGGGAAGGAAAGGGGAGAGAGGACTCTTGCCAGTGGGCCATGAGCAGGTGCCACGTGGTTTTGGATTAAGAACCGGAGGTGGCGGCGACGCAGCGGACGGTGCTGGGGACCGTGGGTGAGAGGCCTGCCAAGCCGAGCTCCGGACTTCTGTTCTTTTCCTCCTGAAGGCCGGTGCCCCGACTGGGCAAAGGGGTGGAAAGGCGGGGCTGTGTGTGTCGGTGGGTGTTTTAAAGGGGGTTTTAGATGTAACAGTGACATTCAGTCATTATTTAAAACCTGTATAACGTTTGAGTAAATAGTTTCTTTCCTTTTCACCAAACCCTGGCATTGAGAACCACACTTTCTAAGGGTGGTGGGCAAAGGACCTAGAACAGAGGGACCCTGGGAAAGGTGGGCTATTTTGATAATAATATCTGAGTCCCCCCACCCCCGCCCACCCAAACGGGTCCACCTTCAGTAACATTCCCTCAAAAATTAAGGTAATTTGGACTGTGGAAGAGCTGCATATTTGAAGCTCTTCCTACGTCTGACAGGATAAGGCAGAGCCTTCTGGTCTACCCCCTTGGAGGCCGCCGTACCTGAGACATGACTCCAGGCTGAGCAGAAGCACAATCTGTAGGAAGACATAACTGGCTCAGAAATGATCACATCCTGAAAATTAATTGGCTTTTGATGAGTGCCAGTAGCTTTTGCTCATAAAGGAAGCTGAGGGGTTTTCTTAAGTCACGAACAGATAGAAATGTTGTTCAGAAGTCCACTCTCGGCAAATTATCTGCTTGATCAGCAAGTGATCTTGACATCTTTCATGTCATTTTTATACAATCCCTCCGTACAGATAAAGTTGTTTGAGGAGTTTAAGATGGCAATCGGGGGCAAACCCGAGCTGAAGTCAGTAATGACAATCCAAAGATGTGGCGATCCCCAGATAACGAGGAAATAATAGGAAAGCAGAGGCTCGAAGGGACACCAGGGCTTTCTCTCTCTCGTGACCTGGGGAAAACTGTGAGCCTTATAAAAAGGTGGGAGCTAGCCCTCCCAGCATAGCTGATGTGAGGACACAGGAGCAGGGTGTGAGCCCCCCAGAGACGAGGGGTTCAGCCCCCCTCCACCTATGAACACAGAGCCACGCTAACTTGACCCTGTGCAGAAAAAATTATTTTTTTAAAATAAAACAAATGAGCCTATTTTCCCAGAGAATCCAACTCCTGAGCTGCGGTCACGTTGAGTGGTTTTGGGTAGAGCCAAAGGGGGAACAGAGGTGCCCCCTCCTTCCTGTCCCCACGTGCCTGGGTGTTTCCGTACTGCAGGCGGCTTGGATGCCCTTCATGGACCCGGACAGGTAAACCAGGGTCTGCCAGGAGGCCGCGGGCCTCACGAGGGTCGGCGGGATGGACCCGAAAGCCTTAGGTGACTTCTTTCTATTTCTTTATGGAGCGCATGGAGAACACATTGGAAGGGGGGCCTGGCGGGCTTTGCTGGTGCAGGTGGCGACCACTGGGGCCGTGGGCGGTCCCATAGACTCTGTCTGGGCCCTGCCCTTCCCCCAGAATGAATGTGTGAGGTGGCCAGGCGGGCTCTCCACAGTCCTGGCAGCTGGAGCATTTTCTAGTTCATCAGAACACATCCTGCCTCCAGGTGGGATGTCTCACCTGGGCACAGGCCATGTTCTTACAGGTTTGTTCCTCACTTGAGGAGAGCTTTTGTTGGGGCTCTGTCATCTGTCACCTTTCTCTGAGGCTTGACTGGCCAGGACCAGGTACAGTTGTGTCCTCCTCGGTGCTGCCTGGTCCCAAACTTATAAGATGTTATTTGTATTGAAGTCTTTTGAGGGTTAGTTGGTAGACATCAGGTCTGGGGACAGTTAGAGCTGGGGGAGGGGGCCCCTTAGAAGGGGGCAAGGCCACTCGTGAAGGTGAGGCTCTCTCAGCAGGGACAGCTCTCCGTCCTTTTACTTGTTGGGCAAGATCTGAGTCTGCTGGCTTCGTGCCTGGTATGGAATCGGGGCTTGAGGTTGACCATGGCACCAGCTTACGGAAGACCGATCATGGGTGAGACGCTCCTCTGGTCTCCGGGCCCCTTTCCGGCCCTGGACTGCTATCACTCTCAGGTCCACGTGCCCAGACCCAATTTATTAGTTCTTATCCATCTGCACATAGTCATGGGCGCCTTTCCTGACTGCTCAACCCACCTATCAGACCTCACAGAGGGGTGGGACTTTGCGTGTGTCCCGGGAACCACACATCTGACTCACTGCAGGGACTCACAGAGCTGCAGAGTTCTGGTCCCATCATCCCAGAGCCGCTGCGTCACGATTACTGGGGTTGGACTCCAGTGTCTGAGCTTCTAGGAAAGACCACCCGTGACCGATGCTGGGATCTCTTAGACAAGCCAGTGACTTACAGGTCTTGCTTTACCGGTGGGTAGGGACGGAAACTAGCTGCGTTTCCAGAGTAACTTCGCCTGCTCTTATGAACTCCTGTGTCCAACCAGAGGCAAACGCCCCCCGGCTCCTTCCCATCCGCCTCCTCGACTGGCACTTGAGCATTCTGCTTCTCACCCTCCCCTCGGTGGCCTGGGCTTTACTCCCCCTATCACTTTGTTGATTTCGGTCCGGTTCTAAGTGAACCGATCACTGAGAATCTCAATGTTAACAGCTTTTTAACTATGAAGACCACCTGCTGCCTCGGACTGCGGGCTTCTCTTTCCCGTCAATAAGTTTGGGAGAGAGTAGCTGCTCAGAGCACGATCGAATTCCCTCCTTCCCCTCAGAGAAATGGTCCTCAAACTTGACTGCATATTTGAAGCTCTTAAATGCTCTAAAAATTAGAATTCTGCCTTTATGGAGTTTATATTCCAGTTGGGGAGACAGGTAATAAATTACTAAAAATAGTATAATATGATCTTATGACCTTATGTAAGTTGTAGGCAGGAGTAAAAAAAAAGACAGAGTGGGAGATGTGGAATTACTGGCGGATGCTCAGAAAATGCCTCTTTGACAAAGTGCTATTGAGCAGACGCTCAAATGACGTGACGAAAAAGTCCCACAAGAATGTGAGGAAGAAGTCTTTAAAGAGGGAACGGCAGGTGTCCCTGTCCTGGGAAGGAGGGTGCTCGGCGTGTCCACCAGCACGAGGGATGGGACCCAGCAGGTCAGGAGAAAGGAGGCGGAAATGGTGTCTAAGTAATGACCAGGGGCCAATCCGCGTCGGGCCTCGCGGGTCGTGGGAAGGACTCTGATTTGGAGTCATTCCCATGGTGACGGGGGCGGTGAGAAGACGTCCAGCAAGGAAATAATAGGGTTCCATTTAGTTTAAAGGTCTCTCTGGCTAACCCGTGACGAAAAGTCTACGGAGCAGGAGCAAAAGTAAAAGTGACCCATTGGGAGGCTGGGTCATAGGACTGTGGGAAAACTAAGCAGGCTGGATGCTGGAATGTAGATGTTTGGGCTCAGAGGGGCTCCAGCAGCACAGCCTGGACTCTGTACTGAGCAAAGGCGTCCTTCTACACTCAGCTCCTGGTCTGGCGAAGCCCCGGCCACCTTGTCGCCTCCCGGTCCTCTCAATTCCAGAGCATGCAGTGAGCACGGGGACGCTCCCACAGGCAGCTGAAGGTCAGCAGCGGCAACAGGCCTCTCTCGGGTTGTCAGAATAAACTATCTTTGTTCAATGTCGAGATGGGGGCCCCCAGTGACGGGACAAAATGGCGCAAAGCAATAGCTCCGATGCCTTTTGCAGGGTTAAATCTCTAGACATGGTATCCATTCCACTTGATTGCAGTGTTGGGTGGTTTATTTAACCCCTCTGCTCTTTAGTTTCGTCATCCACCCTTGGGAACAGGCCAGGAGCCACACACCTGCTGGGTGGTTGAGGAGACTCAATAAGAGAAGGAATTTCATGTGCTCGGACGGGAGCTCTCCCGCCTAAGGGCGTTCAACATTTGGTATGGTTTCAGTTGGTGAAAGACAAAGGACAGGTATAATTGGGGTTGTTTTCTCCTGTTTTAGAGTAAAAAAGAGTTTTAACAGGCGGACATTCATCAAGGTCGATAATCGGACATTCGCGGTGTTAGTTCTGTGAGGGTTAGCTCATTCCCGTTACGAACAGAGATTCAAAACCTGACAAACAGGCCGTGTCATCATTCGCTGGCCCTCTGTTATCCAAAGGGAACGGCAGTACGTGACCTCCCTTCCCTGCGGCCCCCAGCAGGGATTTGAGACGAGGCCTCCCGCCCGTGCCTGAGAGTCAGCGCCGGCTCTGCTGCCATGTTGTCATCCTCACTCCTGGGGTCCCTGCTGGTGTTTCTCATAGTCAAGGCTGTGGACCACCTGCGCCAGCCTCATCCTTCAGGGCTTTTCAAAAACGCAGTTACCTCAGCCGTGGGAATAGGGGGCCTGAGCCATTGAAAGGCTCCACAGGGGACGGAGTCTGAAGTTTGAGAAATGCCAGGAGCTTCAACGCACCCTTGCTTCCGTCAGATAGTTTCATGTGTTTCTCAAGTCGTGTTGGGTCCTTGCGTCAAATAATGCTCTTTCGTTGAAGGACAGAAAAGGTCATATTGGATGTAAAAGCCTGAAGGCATGGAACTCACATCTCCATTCCTACTTGTTAATTAAGCCCCTTACGTAAAGCAAGTACAAAGGCCTTCTACGTAGACCAATCTGTTACTACCTTCTTCCACGTGAAGATTAGTTGTTTCCTGTGACTCATCCTAGGTCACTGTACAATGTGATTATGACCCAGAAAGACAGTGGAAGCGCGTGGAGGGGGAGGTGCACATGAGTTTTCAGTTCTGACTCCTTTGTTTGCTTTGTGATTAGAAGCAAATTGTGTCATTTCTTCTTGCCTCGGTTTGCCTACTCTATGATGGGGCATAGGATACTCATCTGGCAACATTAGGGCATTAAATTATTTTACCATTAGTAAATATTAGATTCCCTTCCTCCTTGGCAGAAACCTAAAACCAGTTTTATGGAAGAATCCCTGTTGCTTGTTTCATTCACAGAAATGTGTCCTGGCAGGGGTGGGTCGGGGGTGGAGGGAGTGAGGAGGGAATAAGAAGGAGCCCAAGGACTGAGATGCTGGACTTGGGCTCTAAAAATGCTTTGACATAAACTCACAAAGAATGATGACACGAAAAATGGAGATTTTGTGCAAAAACAGATTACTTTAGATTCGAAGTCATGGAACACAGATTCTCTTTTCAGTCAGTACCCAGGGCATCATACATTATAAGTTATAAACTCTAAAACAATATTTAATAGCAAAAGATAGTTAAATAGGAAACTTGGAAGGTGTGTGGCATGTGACGGAGGGAGAAGAATCTGCCGCAGATCTGGTGAGAATGCATGTCCACTAAGCCCGTGAAGTTAATGGGTGTGTTGGATTAATCTGTCGTTACCTCAAGCCTGGGAAATCAGTTTGTGGGTCGAAGCTTCTCCACAGCTTTTTGTAAAAGGTTTTACCTCCTCAGGTGCAAAGACTCAGATCAGAAATGAAGCTGACCTACTATAGGAGAAGCGATTAGAACCTACAGAAAAACCAGGGTTGTTTTTTTTTTTTTTTAAGCAGAACTTATTTTCCCGTAATGACTTTGGCAGATGTGAAAGATCTGGAACTTCACTTTTTTATATATAGTGAGGCTGGAGAATGAAAATCCTTTGACCAGGGGACACGAATGTGGGTCAGGGAAGTGTCACGTGGGAGAGTGATGGGACAGCCTCCACATCGAGACGGCCCCGGGGGCGGAAGTGCAGGGAGAGAGCTGTTCTGAGCCAGGCGGGCTGACAGCTGGAGGAGCCCCACGAGGTGACGCTCGTTCCAGCCGCCTGTGGCCCAAGAGCCCAGGATGACCTGCAGTGACTCGACTTCGGTGTTTTCTGTAAGAAGTCAGTTGTTCGCCTGTCAGTCACCCATCGTCAGAGGCCCCGGGGAAGCTGACAGGGTTTAGTATTTTTACTTCCTTTATCGGATTAGCACTTTTCTTTTTGGCTCTAATAAAGCAGAACCTCCAACATGTTGAGATAGAAACAAAAGGCTTAATACTGGGAACATTTCTGTGGGTTTAGGAAGGCCCTTGAATTAATTTCCTGTTTCCCATAGGAACCTGAAGAATTCTTTCCAGATATAAAATTTTACAAAAAGCATTCGCACTGTATATCAGTAATAGACAGCCGCTCAGCCACTCCCCGCACCCAAGCTCATGGACACCTTTCACGAAATTATTGCAAACGAGAGCTGAAGACAGAAAATCTCCAACCCAGAAGGTCCAGGGTCTTTCAGAATGAAGACACTTTTGAAGAAGGTCCATTTTTAAAAAAAATTTTCTATTTCTGTAAAGAGATACTTAAAGCACCAAAATTCCTTTCTCATAAAACTGGTAAAACATTACCAATGAGCTGCTTTAATTTTTTGGAGAGAAACTGTGGTCAGAAGATCTCGACGAGTCTTAAGCTATTCCCAAAGCAAGTTTCTGTGGGTAGGCCCAGCTACAATAACTTAGGCACAGTTCATAACTTAGAAGCCCAATAAAAAAGCAAACGCCCGGCCCCTTGTTAAAAAGCCAGAGGGAAAGTTCCAGGTTGAAAAAGCAGAGACACGCGGGGGGCTTTGAGTGGACCGCCGCTCCAACTAGGAGGGTGTCATGTTTACGTTCAGATGTGTGGTGGGCTAGGAGCCACCGATTAGAGTCACACTTTTTTTTTTTCATAAACTACATCATCATGCATGTTGAACAGTTTGCACTTCTAATTTCTTAAGAGAAGAGTTGGAAATTCAAGACATTTTTGTGATCTAATTTGAGTACAGAAGCCTTCAGGATTTTAACTTTTCTTCCTAGGTATTCCATATTTGCTTCTCCCTTACGTTATTTAAGAGCAATTATTTTTCAGGACTCAGTTTTGCAGTGCTTTCCACAGCATTCCAATAAGTTTTTGTAAAATTTATTTCTCTTCACATTTCCAAATTATTGATTTTAAAAATACGTACTCACTTGGCTGTAATGATAAATTCAGCCAGTGTGATCAGGTTTGGGAGCAAACACAGTGGCTTCCGGGCGGTGCACAGCGCCTCTGGAGAGAACGTCATGTAGCGGGGCGCACCCAGATGACCCCCCGACGCCTGTCAGGGTGAGTTTACAGTGGAGACCGAGATCTCTGGGTCCCGGTGCACGCGTTAGGTGGAAGTTGGTAGAAACGGTTCTGTCACAGCTCGACTTCACTGTACATAATGTAGGACACGAATATTTACGTCCACGTGTGGTTTTTCAAATGCCTGTGCCTAATAACGTTCACAGATACTTAAATAATTATCGTTATAAGTTAAAAATAATCTTCGTTTTACTTAAAATATGAAACTATTGAGTTGAAATGCTCCCCCCGTCCTCTATCTGAAGATCCTCGTGTCCTTCCTCTTTCAGTCTTTCTCACTGTGCCGTGTTTACTTTCGAATGCTTAGCATCAACCTTCGGCCAGTCAAGGGCACTGGCAACTGGCATCTCGTCTGAAGACGTTCTCCTGAGTGTGGCGTTAGCCTGTGTGTGTGCCTCTGTGTGTCTGCTTTGAGGACTTCATTATAAAAGGCACTAGCTAGGTGATACATCACCCAGTCCGTGTTTGACCCGAGAGACTCTCTGTCCTTCTAGGTAACTAAATTTTATTCCAGGATCGAAGAAGCCTATCTGTGTTCATTCGGAGTTGATTTGTTCTTATCAGATGACCCTTTGTTGTCATGCCATTGACATGAATTGATGGGTCATGAAAGAAACAGAGTTGACCCTGGAACAACTTGGGGCTTCAGGATGCTGACCCCTGGAGCAGCTAAAAATCTACATGTGACTGTTGACTCCCCCAGACTTAGTTGTTCACAGCATCCATGGAGGGTTGGTTCTGGGACTCCCCAAGGACACCAAACTCTGCTGATGCTGAAGCCCCCCACATACACCCACGTACTCCCAACCCCGGATCAGGAACAGTATGGGCACGCATTGAAAAAAATCCACATATCGGTGGACCGGCATAGTTCAAGCCCACCTTGGTCAAGGGTCAACTGCATTGGTAAACTCCTTTTTTATTTATTATAAAACATTTTTGAGGATGTGGTTCAATAAATTCCAAGTGTTCTTTTTGTTCTATGCGGGTCTAAAATTTAAACGTTTTCCCTCTTATTATCAGTAAAAAGCAGTGCTTATTTCAAGCACCCGTGTCTTCATCTGCTGCAGTGCTCGGAGTCGAACCCACCTTATTCTGATTCCTGAGAAGGACCTTTAGCTGTGTACTCACTGGCTTCCCTTCTTCCCTACTCATGCGTCTCCTTCATCCTAGTCTACGCTAGGAAATGCCCCCCACCCCATATTTATGTAATGATATAAATCACTTCAAACCATTTTTGTAATGGGCTGGAATTAAAATGAGCATGTGCCCCATTAAGAACTCTTAAGGCCTTTGTCCTCTCGCTTTTCCCTTCTTGTGGTGAGTGATTATTACCAGGGACCGCCGAGGAGAGGGGCCGTCTCCCCGAGGTTGGCAACTGTAGTTTCTTACATCCAGATGGTACGCAGCTAAAAACATGGCCTTTCAAACACGCTCCCCGGTGGCTGAGTGGGAGGAAATGTTTTGAGAGAGTCATAGTTTGAACCCACAGAGCCTGGAGCATTGGTGGCATCAGCGCTGCGCAGCCCGCACGTCTCCGCGGGCCCCAGGAGCCGGGCCCGGTGCCACCACAAGCCATCCGTTATCCTGGGGGAAATTAAGTGTGTCTGACAAAATTTCTTGCTCTAGTTCATTTTGCTCATGGTGTCACTGGGACAGGGATCGGGCCCTGGAGCCAAGATTGGATCCCCCACATTCTGGCCACATCTCCTGATAGCGTTCAAAGTTTCTGATGAGGTTCGTGTTTCCAATCTGTGACATCCGCACTGCATTACGTGTGGCCATGCAAAGTGTCATCCCCATATTATGCTTAATACTTTGCACAGAAAACTTTTTTCGATCATCGGTTATCACAAGCCCAGCGCAGGCATGGACCCACGAGATTTCCCTTTCAGTGTAGCCCGCCTGGCTTTTATGCTCTGTTTCCCAGCAGTTTCAGAATTATAAAGGTGTCCAAGAGCGGCAGATGGGATCTGACACTTGAAATAGGGTGGCTTTCCCGCAGAAGAAGAAAGCATGAATGGAAGATACCAGGCACATTCCCAAGACAGCAGAAGTGTTGGCCGGTGGACATGAGAGTGGGGTGGACATTAAAATTGTTGATGCTCTTTCTACACGCCCTGATTAGGCGTTTCTGCCAGCTGCTGCCATAACAAACCCTAAAATAATACACGGAATGAATGGACAAATGGGCCCTGTTCAACAGAGGACTTGCTGGAGTCCATTTGCTAAAAGCTGCCCCCAGGACCACGTTGTGGGCAGCCGGGGGCGGGGGGGGAGGGGGCTGCTGTCAGGAAAGGCGGCCATGGAAAAGGAAGAAACTTGAGTTCAGGGAAAGATGCAGAGATAGAAACGGATAGAGTTGTGGTTGGTGCCTTCTGCCGTGACAAGTCAACTAACTGTTTTCAAGGCTCTGTCTCAAATTACCACAGAAGCAGGAAAAAGGTTTCTTAACCTTATTTATTCAACACTGCAATTGCTGTGTGTGGAAGTGGGGATCACACAATTGGAAAAATTGAACCTGGGAGACTTGTGTTTGCTTGTCATACAGAATACTGGTTTCGGGAGGTTCCTGGGACACATGGAGGTGTCTGTCATTTGGGGACTACGAGCTTCTAGTTACAGGTTAGAGCTTGTAAGGTGGGCACCAGGGTGAGGGGTGGGAGGTTGAACTTGAACTCTCTCCTTTCTCTGGTGAGTCCAAATGGCTCCAGCAAACATATGGTGGACAGGGGAGCACACAGAGTGAAAGGATCTAGGAGCCTCAATGTGGTGGGGAAGGAGGTGTGTTCCATCTCCGAAAATAAGACCTTACGGAGCCTGTGGGTGGGTTTGGGTACCTAGTGGCTGGGGAATCAGGGCAGGAGCTGGTCTCCCACGGCTAGAACCTGGGAAGGGAGAGAGGAGCAGTGGAGGGATCACAGAGATATCAGGAGACAAAGAGCGGACGTGCTAGGTCGCCACACAGGGGCCGCTTCCTGTTTTTTGTTTGTTTGTTTGCTTGTTGCTAAAAGGTTTGAAATACTCATCTTGAAGTGATCAAAAAAATAGGTTTGAATAATTCAATTACCACCATTTTGCAATTTTAAATGCAAATAATTTCCAAGCTGCATGTAGTAAATTGGGTGTTTTCTTTTACGGAAAATGAAAATGGTTTCTAACGCAATCCATTTTATTCCCAACTGGAATTTCCAGATGGCCCCCTGCTTTCCTGGGGGTGCGTTGTTGTGGTTGTTAGTTTTCTCAGAGATGTAACATGCCTACTTTTACCAACCAAATTTCTTATTATAATAATTTTTATCTTTTCACTTAAAATTGTGCCTAAAAAAAGACTTGAAGGCTCTAGAATATCCTGGCCTGCTCCCAGCGATCATCTCTGGGGGAGAGCATGACAGTCCCTTCTTCACTCCTCCACATTTTCCGACTTGTCTTTATTGAACACGAATTCCATTTATAATCGGAGTTAATCAATGGGTTTTTAAATTTTAAAATTTTGTCTGAAAATAGCTACTCTTCCAGTGTCCTTTTCAAACCCATGAAGCTGTCAGCTTCCTTTCATACACATGCACACCCTCACTGAAGACAAAGGTATGGGAAAAATTAGTCTTCAGTGTATTGTGGCCTATGTGTGTGGGCATTTGTGTGGGCACGAGCTTCCGCGTGACCCTGGAGAGTACGTAGTAGCAGATTCGTTCAGGGCAGTGTCTAGTCCCCCGCCTGTGTTCAAATGCCAGGACACGAAGTTAAATCACTACCTGCTTTCCACCCCTTTTACTCTTCTGTTTTTTATGTATCATTTCATAAAGACAGAAACAGCTGAAAAATACATGTATCATGAAGACATACACACACAATTTTAGTATTGCTTCTCGTGTAGTTACCTTGCTGAGTCTTACGAGTATTTTTCTGGTTATTATGGATCAATCATGGGGGAGAGAAGGAAGAAGATGTTTGATGCTTCCGCTCTCCGGATGGCAGTTACCATGAGCCCACAGCATCCTACAGTTTTGGGGCTGTGCACTCACCCATCTCAGACAGGACTGTGTGTTCCTGGGGCACAGGTGGAGGTTCCAGCAGCTGCGCAATATCTGGATATTGAGAGCATCTCACACGGAGCAGCAAAGGCCACGAGAATGGTCCCTTGACTGGGAACAAGGACGTTTCCTGGCAGTTGGCAAATGTGCCCGTCACGTGGTCATTCAAAATCCCACAGGATTTTGTGACCAGAACTACTATTGAAATATCACCTCATAATCTTGTATTTTAAAAATTAAAAACCTCGGGGAGAAAACAATCTTTTTCAATATATAAGAATGATGGTGTACTAGCAGTGAAAGAGATTTTAAGTAATACTAAGTCAAGGCTTCTCGTTTCAAAGATTTAAGTTAAA
This sequence comes from Mormoops blainvillei, assembly GCA_004026545.1. NCBI lineage: Eukaryota > Metazoa > Chordata > Mammalia > Chiroptera > Mormoopidae > Mormoops > Mormoops blainvillei. The sequence continues at coordinate 6,256 of PVJD01006732.1, read as the reverse complement.
AAAAGGTTGAGTTTTATGTAAATGACAACAAGGAATTGTTAAAAATGAGTGCACAATACACACTTGAGGAAATTTAGGAAAATATTAGAAGATTATAGGGAAAGTGTTTCTGGAGGTAATGTTTTTCAAAAACCTCAATATTTTAATTTCATGGTTATTGCTTTTGCGGTACTATTTAAGAACAGTTTTTCTTTCCCCAAATCATGATGAATTATTTTATTTTCCTTTAGAAGCATTGTTTTAGGTTTACTATTTAGATCTGTCATTCTTCTCAAATTAATTTTGGGTATGGTGTAAGGTGGGAGATCAAGATTGTTTTTATACTAATTAATGGATTCTTATTTATTGAAAAGATCATTCCTCCTCTAATGAATGGCAATAATACCATTGCCATAACTCTGATGGCTGTGTGTGGGGGGGACCTTTGAACTCTCAGAGTCTATTACAGTGGTGCCTGCACCCATGCATGGCCGGCATTGCGCTGTATCGATGCCAGGGTCACATGGTCTGCCGCCTCATTCATTAGTAGCATTGGCTTAGCTACTCTAGTTCACTCCCATTTCCATAGAAACTTTAAAATTGACTCGCTAATTTCTGCAAAGCAAATCCGGGAATCTGTTTGAGATAGCATCGAATCTTTGGATCAGTATCGGAAGAACTGATTTTTCAAAAATATCGATGTATCCAATCCATGAAAATGGTATGTCCCTTCACTTCTTTAAATACATTTTCATTTTTCTCAGTTTTATTTTTCAGTGTTTAGTATAGCTGTCATGAACATTTATTTTAATTATTTGATTTTTTATTCTATTGTAAATAGTGTTTAAAATTTTACTTTCCATGTGTTTGTTACTATAATTACTATATAATTACTATATAGGATTAAAGTTGATTATTATATATTGGCCTTCTATTAATCAGCATTGCTGTATACGCTTGTTATTTTTGTTAAATTGTAGATTATTTTAGTGTCTGTACATGTGTAAACATGTCATCTGTAAATGACAGGTTCGTTTCATCTTTCCCAGCTGTGATAGCTTTCCGTTTCGTATGGCCAGGCTGCAGTGCAATACCACCTATAGGGTCGGGGAGTGGACCTCTCTTCCTGTCTCTGACCCTGGCAGATGGTCTCCAATGTTTGCCATGAGGTATGAAAGCTCCTTTAGTGGATTACAGAAGTTTCTTCCTAGCTTTGGTTTTCTGACTTTCAGAAAGATCTTAAGTAGGCGTATAAACTAGGATACATTAAAATTAAGAACTTTTGTTGATAAAATACATCATTAAGAGAGTTAAAAACTAGACATAGACAGGGAGCATATATTTGTAATATGTATATATCTGACAAAAGACTTACAAGAAAAGACAGATAATCCAACTAAAATGGGCAAAAACAACTTAAAAGAACTTGTAATGACCAAATAAAATTTTTTAAGTGTTAGATTATACCCAAGGAAAAAGATAAATATCTATGAGTTCTTACTGATATAAATAAATAAATAAATAAATTAATTAATTTAAAAAAGTAGATGAGAAGGGACAGGTAGTTCTTACAGAAGAATTACAAATAAAACCTGTAGAACTCACCGCCCCCCCACCCCCAGGGGCTTGCACTTAATCCCTTTTCCCTCGTGTGTGTAGGGAACACAGTGACTGCCTCCAGAGGACAGAAGACTCAGAGGGGAGGGCGTCTGTGTAGAGGGGAAGCCTGTCGGCGACACCTTAGCCAGTGATGCAGGCTCCTGCACTGTGCTCCGTGGCACTGGTAGCATCTGCTCTCTGAAATGCCCCTGTGACACAAACATTTCACCTCTGTGGCTCTCTACAGAGAGACTTACTTTAGAGCTAAAGGGACAGCTAAATGATGCAGGCTGCTTGAGACCACAGTGACAATTCCAAGTTTTGTTACAAAATCAACAGAATGGCATTCAGAATAAACTGAGGGGCTATTTCTGCAGGAGCATACAACGCAGGGAGGGAGGCCATGCATGGGACAGTGTAGGAATGTGACTCTGTCAGGCCCCCAGCCTGGAGGCCCTGCCACAGCTCCAAGCCAGAGGTCATGCCTCAGCTTTGTCATCGCTGAGGCTAGAGAAGAGACACTTCTATCAGCACCCACATTAAAGTACCCAAAGACCCAAATGTATTGTTCACAATGATGATTTTTTTCAATGCCAATTACACATCAACGAAGGCAACGGAGCTTTACGGTCATGCTCATCACACTGCTGTGATATCCGTCACCTCCTGAGAAAGCACTGCTCACTCGTGTGGACGGCCATTTCCCAGCGCCCGCTTGGTAACGAAGCGACTCCTGGATGGGGCTGCCGACTCAATTTATTGCTGCCAATAAGTGACAGGAAGACTTCCACTGGAAGGCTTTTACAATTCACCAAGCTTTGTTGGCCCAAGGAAGGGTGATTACTTCTCCAGAGCTGATGTGATGTGTGTACCAATGCAAACACGGGGATATAAACATTGACCAGTCCTTGACTCAAACAACATTAAGTGGTAACCGATTTGCTACATGTAGAATAGGCATTAACAGTTTCAAGGGTTAGTTCCAAACACATCCTAATCTCCAAATTCCCAGATGCAATATGACATATACATTTGCTCTTTCAGGCAGGTGCTTGGGGTACTCGGTCAAATGTTGTGCTTTTGCAACTCAAATACAATTATCTTCCCAAAATGATAAATCAGTGCATGGCACGGCTTTCAAAGTGACTCATGGATTACGAAAGTTACGAATGCAAACGCTCTAGGTACCAATGCATATTTAACGTTTGTGTGGAGGAGTCAGGGCTATAGAGCCTCTTCCCTAGTCCTAAGCTGTTTCTATCATTCCATACTATAAGATTGAGTTTTGTAGCTGTCTCGGCGTCAGTTCGTTGTCCTTATCTGGAGTCCTGCTGGTGTCGCAGTGAGCGGGTTCTGGAGGCATTACAGTCTTATGATTAACTCTAAATATTTTGATGGAGCTCTGTCCCTAGGCTGTGAACTTCACTCGTCTTCCTTAGTTTTACTTACCCCCCATAGGCACGCAAAGACGAGAAGTGGCCAAAGTTGGGAAACACCCTCCCGCAAGGCTGGGTGAGGTGCGGGAGAAGACTTGTTCCCCAGAAAACAGCTTTTGTTGTGGAGAATGCTCTGGGTGTGTTTTACTATGGTAACCTTTCTTTCCCTCCCGTCAGAGCCTGAGGGGGATTTTCCTGCCCCTCCGCCTTGAGAACCCAGTGGAGTTTCTGAATATAAAAGCCCACGGAGGTGTGCCCCGTGTCCAAGAGTGCACCCTTTAGAGCTTCTCACTCTCACACTCCGCCCCCCTCAGCTTTCAGAAATTCGTCAACATTGCTACTTCAGGGGTTCTGCCAGTTTCTGACTCCGGCAGCTTCTGCGACGTATAAGGAGATGCTGACTGCACATCTCTGGGTTTGCCTGCCTCTTCAGATTTTGGGTGGTGAATTTCCTGGTGAACTCAATTTTCTGACGTGTCTAAAAATGTCACTGAATTTTAGTTGTTAAGCTTTCTTTTAAAGTAAGGATGGAAGCAATGACTTCTAGACTTTTTCCCATGTTAGAATAGAAACAGGAAGTACCACAATGTAATCACAGTAGAAATTCATAACAGAAAAATAACAATATGCTTTCCAAACACTTGGAAACTACGTAACACATTTATGAATAATCTATGGGTCAAAGAAAGAACATCAAATTGAAATATACATTGAACCGATTGAAATGACAACAGAATCTATCAAAATTTGTGAGACATAGCCAACACAGTGCTGAGAGGAAAATTCATAGCAGTAAATGCTGACAATAGAAAAACTGTTCTTTTTTTCCAGATGACATGATGATTTACATAGAAAAATCCCAAAGAATTTACAAAAATTCCCTCATAGTACTAATCAGTGATTTCACCAAGGTCATAGGATCCAAGATAAACATCTAAAAATCAAATTTATTCCTATGTATTAGCACAGAAAATAGGGACACAAAAATTTAAAATATGATAACATTTATATATCCTCGAAAATATAAAATTCTTCAATATATGTCACAGACACTCACAAATCTCTACCACCATTAAAATATCTGAGTAATATACAGCTAATATAAGTAGAGACAAAAAAAAACCATAGCTAGTAGGAGGGGGTCTTTCCATTAATTCCTTGAACTGCCAGGATGTTTTTGAGAGAGGAGACTAAACTTCGACCCACCTTCTTTCTGGCAAGAGTAGTTCCAGGCCCAAATGTTTCATTTGAGAAAATCTCTATTACTTCCCCTCCCCTCCCCCTAAATGTTCAATAATAACCACCCTGCCAATTATTCTTTTTGTTACCAGATGACTCAATTTTCACAAGATTTCCATCTTAGGTTTGGTTTTACACTAATGTGAATTCATTTGATTTCATGGAAAATACTGACTCATATGACATTCAAAGGGTTACTTACATTAAGATACATTATAGATGATAAATAATAAAAAGATGAACATGGACAAGAACATCTTAGTATCAAATGACAAAGTTTCAGCTTCTACTCAAGGTACCGCAAATATCTCTGAGTCACAGAAGAACGGCTCCCACGAGACAACTTACTGACCCAGGCTCGAATAAAAGTCCGATCTGGAACAAAATAGAAATACTCACTTGCTCCTTTCTGGGAAGTTATGAGAATGCATACTTGCATAAAGAAAAGAATGGGGTGAGACCTAGGAGTGACAGCCGATCTTTGAAAGCCAGGTAGACACCAGTTGCCTTAAACATTGTCTTAGGTGACCCTTGCCTGATACTGGTAAGGAGAGGGCTACCTTCCCTATGGAGTCTAAACCCACTTCCTCTAAGTGGGTTTATTGAAAGTGGTTATATTTCTTCCTTCCTTCCTTCCTTTCTTTTTTTTTTTTTTTAAGGTCTATCTTACTAATGTATAAAGTCCCACTGGCTTCTTTTTCAGATGCTAGTTTTATAAGCATTCCACCAGAAAAAGTCTCCGATCCCAGCTGATATAGCTCAGTGGATTGAGTGCCGGCCTGCGAACCAAAGGATCATGGTTCGATTCCCCAGTCAGGGCACATGTCTGGGCTGCGGGCCGGGTCCTCAGTAGGGGGCGTGCGAGAGGCAACCACACATTCATGTTTCTCTCCCTGTCTTTCTCCTTCTCTTCCCTTCTGTCTAAAAATAAATAAAATCTTGAAAGAAAGAAAGAAAATGTCCCTCAGATAATCTGAGATTTCCAGGGCACGGACAGCAAGTATTCCGTCGAGATTTCCACACGTTCACTTGCCCCACCTGCAGCCGACCTGTCCCGGTGTTGAGCTTCCCCGTTGCTGCTCTCACCAGCCGCTTGACCGGGCGGGCGTGGCGGCCTTGGCTGGTGAGCCTTGCCGGGCTTCCGAACCAGAGGTTACAAGACATCCGTGTGTCCTGGCTGCAGGTAGCTCCGGAAGCAGGCCCGTCTCTGCCTCTCGGGTGCTGTCACTCCTGTCCAAAGAACGGCTCACACTGTCCCCCTGCCAGCTTGCGGCTTGGGACGTCGTCACCAAGAAAAGCTTGCCTGGGCCACCAGAGCCACTGCAGGCTCCTCCTGCCTTGGGTCCCGGTTCAATACCTCTCTCTAGCTGCCCTCCGTCGAGGGCAGAGCGCCCCCTCTTCCCTGGTACGTCTGCCCATTTCCTGCCCTGGAATGGACCACGTCCTAGGATGACTGAGCATCAGGGTGGCCAGCACCCTCCTTGGCGAGGCAGTGGTGAGGCCAGGCGATGCTCGGCCGTGGCCCCATGAGATAGCCTCCAAATCACGTCAGTGTGGGGCATTCCCAAGATCTGGGCCAGTCTCTTTGATTCGGTGCCACATAAGCTACTTCCTTTTCGGTTTAACGTAACCCAGATTTGGAGAGGGAGTACCTGAAACACCAGCTCCTGAGATGGGAAAGGAGTTGCTTTGTTCGCATGGTTTTGAAAATCACACCACTTCCCTCTGCTATCATTTCAGCCTGAACCAGGATCATAAAGCTTAGAAAATCCAAAGCATATTTAGGTAACCCAATATTATTATATTATAGCAGAAAATGAGATTGTTTTACTCAGGGTCGGACTCCATCGAACACAGGTCTCCGTATTGTTTCTTCGTCTAGGGCCGTAAGGGACCTTGTCAAGCAGTCCTGGACACGTCTACAGTTATTGCTCGATGTTAACGAGAAGACCGCACTTAGTTAATTATTTACTGAATAATAGCTTCTATTTCTCCTGGTCTAG
>PVJD01006731.1:0-94047 GCA_004026545.1 Mormoops blainvillei | reverse complement strand
CATAATGCACACATTTTCACCACCATTTTTGAGGGAGAAATAAGGATGCACATTATACATGAGTAGTACTAATTCCGAATCTATATAAATGTTTTAAATTCTTTTATTTATGCTTATGCATTAAAAGTGGCCCTCTAAAAAAGCAGTAACAATATCCGTATGCAAAATATCCTGGCACATGATGGCCGGTTTTGTTTCTAAATATAAACAAACAAAAAATTGAATTAAAAAATTGAAACAAAGGATTCCCCCCACCCCCTGAAAGTTGGGGCCAAAAACGTGGCTACGCATTACACACAGCAAAATATGGCCCTTCTTCCTCTGGCTTCGGTGATGCTGCTCTCCGACGTCTGCTGGCCGCCCCAAGGCAGAGGTCAGCAGACTGCAGCCCGAGGGTCAAATTCGGCCTGCGGCCCCTTTTGTGGATAAAGTTTTATTGGAACACAGTTGTGCCCATTTGCTCACAGACTGTGGGAGCCTGTGCACCGCAGTGTTAGTGCTCGGTACCTGAGAGAGACCCTTTGCCCTGCAAAACCCTAACATATTCACTACCTGGTCCTTTACAGAAGCATTTACTGACCCTCAAATGAAAGGATTAAAAAAGGTAGATATTACTGAAATGTATCTGAAATGGTTGGAACAGAGAGGTCGGCATTCACTAGCATTAAGTTACACAACAACGAGGAAGACAACTGATTGGGAAGATGAGTCCGCGCCTTCAGTAGCCAATGGGAAAATTAAACAGTAAAAATGAGCAACAATGACAGTATGTTCTAGCTCGATAGCAATTAAAGGCAGGCAAATGCAATTACGACATCACGGTTTACCAAAAAATCGGCAAATATTTAAAAACAGTCATGATCTGTGTTGGCAAAGGTTCAGAGAAACAGGTACTGTTCCAAGAAGCAATGGGAACAAAAATTAGATACATAGTTTCGGAAGATATTTGACTTTCAGGAAACTGGTCACAAGTTTTTTCCAACGAAAAGGCTTAGCATTAGGACAACGTTTTTGTAGTAACAGAGGTCTAAAGCACATTTTTTAATGGTAACATTGTATTGTGTCTAAAGTACATTTTGTTTCACGGTACCGTTGTATTGGGTTGGAAACCTACTTTTTTCAGGAGACACGTGCGACTTGGACTGTCCCCGCACAAGCCGGCAGGTGGAGCCGTCGCCAGCGCAGACACCGCAGTTGTCCTCCTTGGCATGACTCCCCAAGTGCCGGTCGCAGCCCACAGCCTAGAACAGAGCAAGGGTCAGGAGCCGGTGAGAACACGGAAGGCGGAACGCGGGGGTTACCCTTCTTAAATGCGTGAGTTGGTTCTCTTTTCTGAGAACGCAGCTTTTAAAAACATGAATAATAGGAAGCTAGTGTAGAGCCTCATATTAGTCACATGATTCCATGCCAGACCCGAATAATTAAAAGGGGCGAACTGAAGCTGTCCCCTTGCACCCCCACTCTTATTCTCCTAGCTATATCATTTTTAAAAAGATTTTATTTATTTTTATTTTTTTAGACAGAGGGGAAGGGAGGGAGAAAGAGGGGGAGAGAAACATCACTGTGTCGTTGCCTCTCTTGTGCCCCCCACTGGGGACCTGGTCCACAAACCAAGCATGTGCCCTGACTAGGGAATCGAACTGGCGACCCTTTGGTTCGCAGGCAACACTCAATCAACTGAGCTATACCAGCTGGGGCTCCCCTAATTACATCTTTATTCAGATATTGTTGTATGCATAAAATGAGTGGAACTTTACAGATAATGTTTCCTCTCCCACTTCTTCCCTCTCTTCCTCCCTCTAATCTAGTTCTATTCTCCCGTTTCCTCCCAAACAACCACTACCCTGAACTCAATGTATACACCTTTGGTCCATATTTTAAGTACTTTTTCTTTGTTTTTTATCTCAATCTCCACATACCTGCATCTTACCATCTATATATATATATCCATCTCTCTGTATAGTCTATATTTTATCTTATTATCTCCTCTTTATCATTATGGGTACCCACACTTACAAATTTCTACCTCTATGTTATTATATCTATATATTTGTCCTTATACACATTTTTTATACTCACTCGAGGATATGTTTTTTATTGATTTGAGAGAGAGAGAGAGATGGATAGATATGAGAAGAAACACCGATGAGCTGCCTCTCATATGTGCCCTGACCGGGAGTCGAACCCCCGACCTTTTGGTATACAGGATGATGCTCCAACAAACTGGGCTACCTGGTCAGGGCTTTATAAACAATTTTTAAAATGTAAGAAAGAGGTGAACAAGAGAGATGTCTCATACAGAATGTGCTGATACTGCTTTCTTTCAGACTCATGAGAATTAGGATTTTTGGGAGTTATTTGTGTCTGTGCATATGTACTTATTGATTTTGAGTTTCCTTATATGAGAAAAGGGGCTATGTCTTACGTTTCTTTTTATTTCACAAATGTGTCATTTATAGAATATTAACTAATGACAGTTTCCCCCACACACACACTCACTCATCTGTATTTGTATTTATGTCTCTGGTGTTTAAAGGTATTTAAGGGCTTCAGAGGCGGACAGCCCACAGCCAAAACCTGACCCCTCCAGCCCCCCCTTTCCAGCTACAGGGTGTTGAACAATTCGAACTTTTGGACACATTTCCCTCAAAAGGAAAATAGGGATAATAATATGTATTTCATGTAGGGTCTCGTAAGGTTTAAACAAGAAAATATGCGTAGAATTCTCAGTGTAGTGATCACAACATCACGAAGGGCTCGCGCTGGTTTTCACTGTAAAGTTCGCGCTTCGGGCCGGACGGCCCCGGGGCTGTGCTTCTGCGCAGGGAGTGGCAGAATCAGACGCTACATCCAAGGTGCTGACGAGAACATAAAACTGGAGGAAGCGGAAGCCACCTGGAGACTATCCCCCCACCCCGCCCAATTCTGGTGCTGAAGAGAAAGGGAGAAATCAGACGAAAGCGTCAGAGCGAGCTGGGAAAAAGTTCCACGGACCGTTAAGCAAAAGCCTATGACTGGGGGTGTTTTCAAATCCACGCGGTGCTGTCAAGAGGAAAGGGCTGATGTTTGCTCCGTGCGCGTCCCCACGGTGAGAGCCGCGGGTCGGGGCCTAATTTAACTCACTGTGGAAAAGCTTGAGAAGTCAAAGGTACCCAGCAATAAGGACTCAACCAGAGGCCAGGAGAAAAATTGGAGGAGAGACCCAATTATTCGACGAGTAGTTGAATCCAATGACCTTTAGGGTACTTTCATCCTGATTATACGATTTTATAAAGAGTAATAAAAATATCTATAGCAGTAGCTGATTTTTATTGAATGTTTTGCCACCAGCCTGGCCTCGTGCCAAGCCCCTTACAGACACTATTTCATTTAATCTTCACAGCAATCTTGTAATATACTTGATACCTTTTATCTGTTTTACAAATAAGGCTTCTGAATGTTGCTGAGGTTAAATGACTTTTTGACATTACACAGCGAGTGTATCATGTTAGTAGTGGTTTTCATTTTTTATTGATTGATTTTAGAGAGAGAGGAAGGGAGAAAGAGAAGGAGAGACAGAGAGAGAGAGAGAGACTAGTTGTTCCACTTATCTACACATTCGTTGGCTGATCCTCATATGTGCCCTGACCGGGGATCAAACCCACAACCTTGGCACATAGGGATGACGACGCTCTAACCAACTGAGCGGCCCAACCAGGGCCACTAATGATTTTAAAACCCAGGTCATCTGACACCCAAATCTTAACACCATGCCACATCTTCACCTTTTCCATCAGTGGATGGACAACAAAGAACCCTGTGACAGGGGCCATTATATTAATATTTATAAGTACATGTGGAAAAACTTAAGAGTGATTGATTCTGGAAACACACTTGGACGGCTGGGACACAATCGGTGGACAACTTGGGTCCATGTACTTTCTCCAGGGGGGGCAGCCTTCCACGATGCAATGACGGACACACGGTTCCTGGGCCAAGCTCTGTCCTCACACATGGGGGACCCTGAGTGCTTCGCACTTCATCAGCGTAAGAACCACCCTCTCTCCAGCCGCCCAGGAAAGGCGTGGGCTTGGGAGCGAGGAAGGGCTTGTTCTGAAGAGCGTTTTAGGGCTTTGCAAGATCTTAGGCAATTGAACACCTCCCTGAGCTCCTAGGTTTGTTTCATAATTTTTTTTGAAGTTACAGCTCGTCCAAATCTTACGGCCAAAAAAAGCATGTGAAAACATCACAGAAAAATAAGAGCTGCGAAGGAGGTCTGGCTGCCCTGAGTCGTAGGGAATAAGCCAGAACTGCCTTGCAATGGGGAAGCGACTGTGTTCTGGCTCTCGGATTCCGTCCTCGTCAACGATAAGCAACTTTTAAAAACGGCCCGAAGTGTTTTCAACTTCGATGGCATCTCCCCAAGTCAAGATCTCTAATTATAATGATTTTAAAAACCACTAATGGATGGACAACTCTACCAATCAAATGTATTCACATCTATTAAACAAGAATGTCTACAGAGCTGGGCACTGTAGAGTATAAATTGATAAGACAAGGTTCGTATCCTACAGTGTAGTTAATGAGACGAGCCACGCAAGGCTGGAGATAACCTGGACAAGTATTTAAAATACACGAGCAGGGTTTGTTGGAATAAATGCTCATCCATAAATCATCACTTCAGCTGAGGACTGCTTCACAGTTCCTGCCGGCGATTTCCTAATCGGCTAAAAGAAGATAATGTCTGAAGAGGTGACACTACTCCACATTAAGCAACCTATGAACTTCCTAAATAAGTCCCTTTTAATCCTTCAAGAAGCCATTTATCTTTTCAGGCCCGTTCTGCTTGAGATCTCTGAAAACTGGCTCCTACGTTAGAAAAAATGCTAACATTCCTGCCTTCACAATCAGGGTGTACGGAGCTGTTTCCAGCCCGTGGGCGGAGAGCATCTCCCCTGCCTCAGAGAAGTTAAGCGTGGTCATCGACTGTCACTGGCCCATGAGATATGAGTCAATGTGCCTGTACTTCTGTAAGAACTGGGGCCATACATGAGTCACATGACCCTCCTCTCACTACTGCAGTTATTACATAAAGCATGTGGGTCTCAGATGTTCACAGAGCAGAGACCCCTGCGGACCTACGTTGGACAAGCAGCATTACCCAGAAGTAACCATTAATTGGTTCGAACCACGGAGCTCTGGGGGTTGCTGATCACTGCGGGAATCCCCAGCCTGTGTTAAGCAGGGGTGCAGTTTAATCATTAACGGATAAAGCAGGGTCGTTAACAGCGGGGTGTTGTTTGACCTTGGATGTTTCACATCAAGACACTGATTTCTGGCTTCTGTTGACAAACGAAGACTCTGACATGTTTCTGGGTAGTCTGGGCGACGACGACAGGTCCATGGCAGTTCAGCGGCTGGAACGAAGGCACCCCGTGAGGCAGGAGCTGAGAGTGGGGGAGGCTGTGCCTGTGGCGGGGCCGGGGGATGTGGGGAATCCCTGTACCTCCCACTCGGTTCCACTGAGAATTTTAAAAATCAAGTCTATTTTAAGAAAAGGTGGGGAAGGGGTGAGAAGAGTTTAGGAACAGCCTGAAAAGAAAGCCAGAACCCTGACTTTGTCATCAGTGCGATGACAAGTCATTGAGGGGTTCCGGCGGGATGAGGGACAAACTGGTTCACATTTCAAGACAATCATTACGGAGCTCAGATGGCAGGGTCAATACTGTCATGATAACTGTGTGCGGTGACTGGAGGTCCCTAGATTTACTGTGGTGATGGCTTTGTAAGGCAAATAGGTGTTGAATCGCTACACTGTACCCCTGAAACTAAAACACTACTGCACGTCAACTACGGTTTACAATAAATGAATAAAAAGAGCGAGCCTATTTCTCAGCCAAAACAAGCAATCGCTTTGGCTGCTGTGTGGAGAATGGATCTCGGGGGGGCAATGTAGAAGCTGAGATATCAGGACAGGAGGGTGTTGATGTAGTTCAGGTCTCAGCGGCCGGTGAAGGCTGAGACCGAAGTCAGTGGTGGGTTCAAAACGGACTCTGAAGCCAGACTTGACAAAGCTTGGCAATGGATTAGATGAGTGAGTTGAGGGGAAGAATCCAGAATGACTCCAGAGCTCTGCGGTGCACAACTGGAGTTCATTTTCTGGATGAAGGACGGAGAAGCTAGTTTGAGGAGCAAGATTACGGTTCATCTCTGAGCCCGACACTGAGTGGGTGGGTGGGTGGTTCACTCGCTGCTGTCACCACTGTTTTCATAACAGGGTCGGTGGAATACTAGCCGTTCATTATTTTACATTTTCCCCCAGAAATTAAAGGAATGGAGGTGGAATCCTACCCTTTCCCGGCTATCCCCATACTATCTGAACACCCCATCAGAGGCCCCTGAATGCTCACGCCCGTGACAGCCATGCGGGGGCTCTTCCTTGTCCACACTTGTCACAGCTCGGCGAAGTCCACTCTGCAAATCTGCTAAGGGTGCATTCATGTGAATTTTTCGGTAAGTCAGTCACTACCCCTAACGGCCCAAGACAATGAATAAATTTCAATAAAACAATGACTCACAAGGCTCAGAGAACCCAGTAATATTAGCCTTCCAAAGTAGTAGCTCTCAAAGTGGGGTCCCTGGACCCCGCATCAGCATCACCCAGGAATTTGTAAAAAATGCGGGTCCTCAGGCCCCAGCCCAGACTCACTGGATCTGAAACTCTGGGGCTGGGTGGGGCCCGGCCCGCTCTGTTTTAATAAGTCCTTCCAGTGATGCAGCTGAGCTCTCGAGTTGGAGAACCACCGGCCTAGACAAATCACAAGCAGGAACCTTTTCGATCCTACATGGACAGAAATTAAACTCTTAAATAAGCAACACAACTTAAGCAGCGAGGAACACTCTCTACAATACTTTTTACGTTAAAATGCTCAAAAACCAGTATGTCAGGCGCACAAACGAAAGTAAAGAAAAAGATTCTCTTTATCGAGAGTGAGCGTGGCACCTCCGTGAACCAGGGGAGGGGAGCAGGTGTGGCTTACCTGACAAATGCCACTGATGCACATGTCCAGGGAGTCCGTGTGGCAGCGGGTTCCATCCAGCACCTTGGGAGCTAGCTCCACCACCAAGTTCTGCCCCCGTGCATGACACTTGAGTGCACAGGGGGCGGCGGGATCATTGTAACGCGGAAGCCACTCATAGTAGCGACCCTGATACTGGACGTCATTGTAAGCAGAGCACTGCTGGGCCCGGAAGTCCTCAGCATCAGGAGGACAGTCCTGGAGACAGAGACAGAGGTCACGGGCCTGTCACCCGGGGAGATGGGCCAGCGGGGGGCTAAGCACATCCGCCGGGGACTCATGAGACTGGAGACCACTCCATTCCATCTAAACATTCAAAACTCAACCTATAGCTGTGGAATTCTCCCGGAACCTCGACAGTCACAGTCTACACAGGGGACCACCGCGTGTATTCCCATCACTTTCCAAAAAAGGTGGTTTTCCCCAAGTAACCACGTTTGCCTCATTGTATGCATCTTGCGCATACATTTTCATATGCCTGACACAGTCCCCTTCTTCCTGAAACAAGGGGAATGAAATGCTTTTCATTTTTCTGGGTGATTCAAGGTCTTCGTAAGGAATGAGTTATCCCCCGCACCTTTGGGAGTCATTTCCACATGACGGATGATTTGGCTCTACTGTGGCCCGGAACTGCTGTACTTTCTGAGAACTCGTGCTTGTTTCTTTGTTTTTCTTATTGTTGTTGTTGAATTCATCGGACTTTCCTCCCTTGCGCCTGGGTCACAGGCCAGGCCCCCCCAGTAGAGAGCGCACAATAGGCAGCCACACACTGATGTTTCTCTCCCTCTCCCTCCCCTCCCCTCTGTCTACAAATAAGTACATAAAATCTTTAAAAAAAAAAAAAAGAGAGAGAGAGAGACATTTATATTCTTTACGCAGGAATATATTCTTTATGTTCTTAAGTCTAGGACCCACCTGGCGCCATACTAGTTACTGCAATATTACTGATTATACTCCCTAATGGCAATTCTATTTAACTTTTTGTTACCTCCGAAATTTATCCCGATACACAGTGGAAGGTAGAAATTTAATTTCATTTTTTCCACAAATAATTATTAATAAATTATCAGCCAGAATTTTAAAATTTAACTTCTTCCATTTCTCCCTGTTGCGCTACTTGACTTTTGTATTTTTGTAGTGTTTATGCCTTTATAAATAGCCTCAAACTCTTTTCTGGAAGGAGGTAGAGAATAAATAAAACATAATAAATAAGTTTTCTTCTGGGATTCATGATATTAGTTTGCTGCGAATCACTCCAAAATCCTGTTGTTCTTGTTTCGGCAAGACTACACCTTAACCTTTGGTGACAAAGGGACCCTGGGCTTTTGGTTGTGAGCACTCCGTAGTGTATACAGACATCGAATTATAATGCTGTAAACCTGAAACTCGTATAATGTTATAAACCAATGTTACCTCAATTTTAAAAGAGAGTAAAGTTTATAAACCCTTCCTCATGCGATTTTCTTCAGTCATCTAGCCTTCCCCTTTTTTTGCGGTGGGCAGGACAGGTGTTTGGGGACAGGAGAGACCAGTTCAAGTCTGTATTCTTCTTCCGTGGCCTTTGAAAAATAATTTCACCTTCATTGGCCCCAGTCTCCTCATTTGTAAACGAGAAATAACCACACCTCGTGTGCCTCCCACGGTCGGGGGACATGCTGTATATACAATACTTTGAACCCTGAAGGCATTTACAGGCATTATGTGTTGTTTCTATGAATTCAGAAATTATTAAATACTTACCAAATTAGATCACAAATGTGAAATGGACTAAAAAGGTAGTATAAATGGAAGGTATGAGATACACAAAACCTGTTGTTGATTAAACAAATATTTAAAAATCCCACAAAGGGCACCAAGAGACCATTAGCTTTATAGCACACATTACAATATTATAACTTTACAACAGGAATATATTAGATGATATATTTTTATTATAGAACTTACATGATTGCTGCATGTCCTGTATCGAATATTCTGCCCTTCACAATTCCTAAAGGGAAAAATAAGGGAAAAAGGAAAACAATGATTTCATTAAAGTGGCAAGCAGCTAAAAAAAAAAAAAAAAAGTCACGGGTGAAACTTTTATTGGTGCACATTAACTCTCAAAAATTCAAAGTTTAAATTCTAAGAAATAAATTTCATGCATCAGGAGGCTACAAAGTCTCACAGTGGAGTAACTTTAAATCGAGAGTGAATTCTTTTTTTAATTATATTTTACTGTTTATGCTGTTACAGTTGTCCCAATGCTTCTCCCTTTGTCCCCCTCCACCCGGCAACCCCCTTCCCTCAGGTGATCCCCACACCGTCATCTGTGTCCATGGGTCATGCGTTTGTGTTCTTCGGCTACTCCCTCTTCCTTCTCTCATCCAGTGCCCCTGTTAATGTCCTGGTATTACCTATATGCAGTTCTTACCTCAGGGTTCACACACCATTGGCACGAATGTATTGTGTGAGTGTGCAACGTGTGCCTGTATGTATTTTTTTCTATGAAAAAGAAGGAAAAGCAACAAGCAGAGGACCATTCCTCACTGAAGAAACAAACCCAAGTTGGCTAGAGACTCCCGGGCCTTCTCTCATCAATACAACTGCCAGTCGTTCTATGATGGGACTTTATCACGTATGGGTGTCTAACTCTCGGTTGACGGTGTATCACTCGGTCGCTGCTTTACGCAGGGTGCATGGCTGGCTCATTACTGAGCCTACGCACTCCTCAAAAACTGTATGTAGACAGGTCTCGCTGGCCTTTGACATGAAGGCTGAAGAGGGGTCTGATTTTCGTTCGTTGAACACGTGTTTCCTTTTTACACCTGAACACTTAGAGGTTTTGTTGTTGTTGCTCTTGTTGTGTGTGTGTGTTTGAGTATTTGAAGTAAAAACTGTAGTGTATCCTGTTATATTTCTTTTCATCGGTTTTGAGTGAAAACGGTGAGCCCTTTGGACTGGGATCCTCAAGATTCTCATCTGCAGTGCCGCGAATGATTCTCAGGATGTTCGTTTTGATGACAGCTCTTGTTCCAGCAATGTCCATGGTTTCTGAGTTAAGAGTTCCCTCCCTCAGTCCCTGGATCTGTGGTCTTCCCTTAAATGTATCTCATTTATGTATCTTCCTGGCCTTCTCTTATGCTCCCAAAGAATCTCCCACAGACAGAATCCTCCCCGTGACTGACTTTCCTTTCCTGTGGTCGTGACTTTTTGTGTTTTATTGTCTGAGACACTTTTTGCCATCTTCACTCTCACCGCTCCCCCTTCGCAGCTCATGCCGCCCCCGCCTAACTTTCTGTCCCTGCCACAGCAGGTCCCCCCGCCTCCTCCTCTCTTCTGTTCTAGAAGATAGACGAGGGAAAGCGTGGGAAGAACAACATGACAGCTGCCCCCAAAAGTGTGACCCAAATGACAGGGCCCGCTCTGAACTGGGACACAGACAAAGTGCCCAATCACGTGGTCCCTCTCAGCGTGTTCTCCTGACTCAAGTTCAGAACATCTTCCTAGATGATTACAATCGGCTGGCCCAGTCTTAGCCTTCTCTAACAGTGTGCATTCCCACCTCTGTGACTTGTCACAGATACGGGATCTTGAAACGTATTAAACTCTCCATGAGGCTATGTCCAATTTTAAACATTCAAAGAGCACCAAACTGGGGAGGCCGGCGGGATAACCGTACGAGGGTGGAGAAGCCTTTCTCTTGGTCAAAGGCAAGTGACTCCCCGGCCTTGGGAAACACCACAAGGTCATTTACTTACGCAACTTACTTCACTGCGCTTTTTCTGTGTGGATACAAGAAGAAAGTAAGTTACAGAAAAAGCGAAAAGACAATTTTAAGTGCTCTGTTTATTTTGGACAAGGCCCAGTTGAGGAAAGCAGCTAATAGATTCGGGAGGTAAAAGCCAAAAACTTTTTGTATCATGATGACTGATAACCCTCAAAAGCTGCTGTAGATTCTAATTTCAAGGAGGCAAATTACAGGGGCACTGTGCAAGGGAATACTCGAATTGCTCTAAATACCGGAACACAAAAACTGTTGAACCTTATAAAGAGGGGCCTTTTCTTCAAAAGTGTATGAGAACTTCGGAAATGATGTCTCAAGTGTATTTTTAGTAATTGCTTAATTTTAGCTATTTAAGTGAAAAACAAAACTAGTTTTGCAAAAAGAAATTTAAAACTCAAAGAAAAGAACGTATCCACTGAAGACAGCTTATGGTTGGGCAGACCCCGGGGTGGGGTGGTGCATGGTCTATGCCCCACCGCCACCTGCTGTGGCCAAACGGCGAGGCTGCAACTTGCATCTTGAGTGCAGATCCTGAAACTCTAACCCTAAAAACATAAGGTAATATCTCCAGCATACGCGCCACTACAGCAGCAGCGAAGTGATATTGAAAAGAGGTCCTTTTATTTCATGAATCCTCAAAATATAAAGTGCCATTTTTAAAGGTAAGGACACTGGAGTCCCAATTCCCTGAGCAGGAACCTGCCAGTTTATTCTGGAAATAATTCCTTTGGTTCAATGCAACGGAGCTGCAGAAATATTATTTCCAAGTTTTTAATTTCTTTCTAATTATTACACACAAGAGCTGATGGTTATCAGGAGTATAGGAAAATGCGAGAACATCATTTCACAGTTATGTATTCTCTATCTAGTACAACATTCATCGCACCCTGAAAATGAAGATGTTTGAAGCTATAAATTTATGAATATATAAAAAAAGTATGTTGGTTCTACCTAAGGATACATTAAAAACATTAATAAAATTTCCCTGGAGTTTACAGCGCTATAATTTCTTACGTTCATCCGATGACATGCCGACTCAAAAACTAGTGTCTTAAAAAATAAGACACTAAAGAATAAAGATGTATTAATTTTTTAAAAAATAGTAGTTAACTTAAACCTGTGCTTCCCACGGCTGGCGCCTGGCGAGGTTGCCGACTTACCAAGTTCTGCAGGAGAAAGAGACATGTTGGCAGGCGCACGGCTTGCAGTGCAAAAGAACTGACTGCATTTCAATGTGATCAGACTCTAAAATAACTTTATCCACAGAGACATAAGTGAGCGACAGAGCGACATTCACCCACCTCCCTGAATCGCAACTGCGAAGGAGCACGCCGGTAAGAGGAGAAAGCCCCGAATGGCACCAAAACGCGTTTCGAAAGCTTTGGGACAGCTTCCCGTCTGCTTTCATACGGAACCACCTCCATGTTCCTCTTCCAAGAAAAATCAACCACAAGAACTCAATATTCATGAAGATTTAATAAGTCTCTAGGCTGTTCAAGGATAAAAGACCCGATAAGCTTTCGAAGGAAAGTAGGTTTCTTTCTCAATTACCTCGGGGTATGTCCAAAATTCTGTTGAAAGTTCTTAACGTGGGAGTGGATGTGTCAGGTTTCGGGTTGCCTCAAAGGCGGTAAGCAGGAATGAGTGAATTATTAACAAACCTGCTGCCCTTATTTTGAAATAATCTAATTTAATTTTTTATGCGGAGAAATGATGTTATTGTTCCCATTTCTTCCCGGAGACAGAGAGTAAGTGAGTGTCCACGGGTCTGCGACCAGGACATAAATCATCACACTCTTCTCGCACTGTACATAGTACCACAGAGTGTACTATTCTCTAATTTAAAAAAAAACAAACATTTGGTTTAGGGTGTTTTCTAGTCTTAGATATTCGTCCAAAGTAAACGAGCTCTGGGAATGGGCAAATGGGGGGATTCTGACACCGAAAAGCCAGTTTCAGAACACAGGTGAAGATTTGTATACAAATAAGCTAAAAAACCCTATGTCAGCCCCAAAAAGATGAAAAGGTTCAGTGAGTGCAACTTCAGGAATGCAGACTCGAAATGCAGCTGGGTTTTCTTTGTCAGTTTTTCTTTCTGTCCCTTCTTGATGAAATAAAAATTCGACAGCGTTATGTCATTTCCAAATATGCTTTCTGGACATTGTACCTATATCTGAAATGGAAAAGTCTGACAATCACATTCTACAACCTGCCTTCTCCTTCACCACCGGCCCACTCTGCTTTCTCCCTTGTCTCTCTTTCTCCAGCATAAAAACTTCCTTCTAGCCCTGGCTGGTGTGGCTCAGTGGGTTGAGCACCAGCCTGCAAACCAAAAGGTTGCCGGTTCAATTCCCAGTCAGAGCACATACCTGGGTTGCAGGCCAGGTCCCCAGTAAGGGGTACGTGAGAGGCAACCACACATTGATGTTTCTCTCCCCCTCCTTCTCCCTCCCTTCCCCGCCCTCCTGTCTATAAATAAATAAATAAATAAATTTTTTAAAAACCTTCCTTCCAGCGCCTTGGCACCGCCTGCTTCTGTCCCATTACCGTACCCTTCACAACTGGCTTCAATCTGCAGTCAGACCCTCAGCACAGACAACTTCCAGATCAGGGCTGTCTGGTCCTCAACACCATTTTTAGTTACTTATAACTTGGTTACGTCCTTGTTTATTGTTTGTCCCCTGGACTAGATGAATCAGCAGGGCGGATTCCACGTCAGTTTAATCCACTGCTGTTCAACTCCTCACCCACATCCGGGTGTCAAGAGGGTCTGGGGTTGGAGTCTTAGACAGCGGGAGGACTTTGGAAGGCTTCTTTGAGACAGTGATGCCTGGGTCCCACTTCTGACTCCACCCCGCGAAGAAAGAGAAAGGAGGAGGGCCTCTGTCTGATAACCCCAAACCAAGGGGAAGAAACATCAGGAGATGACGCTGTGTCCCCTGTGGGGCTGGTGTCTAGCTCGCCCCCGAGGGAGGTGGGGGCTGACACGGGAGCCACAGGTGCCACGGAAGCAGAGGAGCTACGGGCCCAGAACTCAGAGGCTGTTTCCCAATCCAGTAGAACCAGACGGGTGTGGGCCACATGCGAGAGAGCCCACAAGGGCTTGTCTCAGGAACATTCCAAGACAGCCTTGAGGGGTGAACAGACACAAGAAGGGAGGAGCTGGGAGTCTGCCTGGCTGTCCAAGAACTGAGCAAAGGGCAGTACACCCCAGGGAGAGGATGGCGAAGGGCGCACCTCAGGGGCCCGCGGGCAGGAGATTGTGCAGGATTGGGGGTGAAGGGGAAGAAGTGTCTCGGAAAAGTCTATCGAAGTGCTCACACTACAAGGCGCCAGCTTAAACACCCGCCAAGCCAGAGAGCAGCGGTACCCGCTCACGGCGGCCACGGCAGAGCCCACGCTCCCTCTGCTTTTCCTCTCCTTTTGCCTGGATGTCCCACGCAAATGTGTGCAGAGAAAGAAGGCGGGACTAGCTGCGCAGCTGGCCCCTGTCGGGAAGGGAAGACGTAAATTAACACGCACACTGAGATCTGTCACTCAGCAAAACTGCAGTTAGGTTTACTAGAAGGAGAAAGATCGCCCAGGCAAAAGTCAAGTAATTATTAAAAATTAATACGGGAATCAGCGGACATGTAAGCATTCTGGTTGTATGGCCATACCATAAACACGGTCATTCATGTATCCCTTTATCTATTCCTCTAATTCCTTCAGACAAAAAAAAAAAAAAAAAAAAGGGCACACTCTTTTTTAAACAACCAACGAATAAACGGCATGCCTTTCCCACTCGAGTCACACCATTAACTGCAAATTATTCAGGCCCCCCCAGACTTGGAGGTCACAGAGACAGGCTCAAGCGCAGCCTCCCCCACTCCCATCTCCGTGCTGGAAACCTCTTCTTCAAGTGACCCAAATCGTGACGACTTTGGACCAGCAACTGAGCATGCCAGGCCTTCCCTGCCTCTAGGCACCGGTGTCTGGTGCCCACCCATGGGAGCCTCCGGGGACGGGTATGGCCACACCCATGCAAAGAGGACACTGCTATTTGGCTAATATTCAGGCAGCAGGGGGTACACGTGTCACGAGGCCTCACCCTCGCCCCAGGTCACCCCGAGGCCCCGACATCCCCCAAGAGGCGCCGGGGAAGCCTCTGCCTACCTCCCAGTCAGGCATCGCCGCAGAGAGTACGACGCCCCCCCGCCGCATGTCCGCGAGCAGTCGCTCCAGTCCCCCCAGGCGTCCCAGTTGCCGTCTTTGTCTTCATCCGCACGAGTGTTTCTTGAAGTCTAGAACACAGAAAACCCACAATACATTACAGGTGTGTGTAGAGAAATAGCCCCAATCTTCCTTGGTTTTTCCAGAGTCTTATTCTAAGCTGTTCACAGAGACCAAAGTCACCTAAAAGATGCTTTGCTTTTAGCATGGCTACATTCACAAAGACCGTCCAAAGTCGGTTTACGTGGAAAATCGGGGCGTAGAGGGGGATTCCCACCTTACAAAGGTTTTGTCCAGGCAGCATCGAAGTTCGATTTTAAATCTGAAATTTTAGCACGCCGGAAGTTAAATGAGATGGCTATGTGTACCTTACACAGCAAGGTGCCAGCTTGTACCTAAGAGGCCCTCAGCCCGGGAATTCTGACACGCCGGCCACCAGGCTGGGGCTAACTCCAAGGAAACCCTTTTGCACGAGGGTTTGCAGAAGCTCCTGAGAGGTTCCATTCCAAGGGAACAAAGCCAAGGAAGCTCCAGGTGTCCAAGAAAATGGGGAAGGGTCCTGTATGAATAGGGTTTCATTTGTTTGCTGGACCTGCCACCACTGATGTATGTCAGGACACGCCGGGGAAAAGAGAAAGGGGGAGTTCCGAGGTAAAACTATGAATAAATAGATGTAGCTATAGACACAGATGCATTAAAAAGAGATGTTTATTACTCAAAGTTATAAAGCTTTACGAAGGGGCCTCACATAGACATGGATAACTGGGGGAACGTGCCTGAGTCCTAAGTGGGTAGACCCAATCCCGTAAAATGTTAATTCCCTCCAAATTAATCTATATATTTATAGCAACTCCAATCAGAGTCCCAAAGGGAATTTTTTTTTTTTTGGAACCTAACACTGCGATTGTAAAGTTCATCTGGTGGAGTAAGTGCCTACAAGAGCCAAGGAGAAAAACTGCAGAAGAACGGAAATGAGAGGGAAATTGCCTCAATTAAATGAGTAGGGAGTTGGCACGGTGACAGCAATCCGAGGTAGTGAACCTAAAAAAACAAGAGTCCGGACACAGACCCAAGTATAAGGATGCATCGCAGGGCCACACTCAGTGTGATGGATGATTAAAAAAAAAAAAATAGATAACGTCTTCGCAAAATGCATTAACCCGAATTCCTGATCCATCAGAACTTGATATTAAAAAAGCCAAAACCATAAAATACTAGGAAAATGATAGAGTAGATATAGGAAGGACTGTCCTACATGTGCCAACAAAGGTAGACACCAGAAAGGAAGTGATTGATGCCATGAATCACGGTAACATAAAAGTACACTTAGCATTTTCTATCTCTTCACCTTCAGAGAAAGGTATCTGTAAGCGGCCAGACATGCAGAAATGCAGTCTCAAAGCGCAAGCCCACAGGCTGGAAGGAATCACACCAAACTGCCCCTAAGGAGGGAGGATGCAGGACTTGGAGTGAAAGTTGTTGGGAAAAGGTGCAAGAGGACGCCAATGGGATGTTTTATTTCCTTCGGCCCCTTAAAACAGCTGAAGCAAATATGACAAAATCGTTAAATTGATGAAGGCAGGTGATGCTACAATGGATGTTCATTTTATCTGAACTTTTATGGTTTTTGAACTTTCTTTTTTAAAAAAATATTTTGGGGCGAATGGGTAAAAGGTAATCATTAGAGAACCACATAAGCCTACGTGGTTGTTTAAATTTTTAAAAAAATTTATTGATGAGAGAGAGACAGAGAGAGACAGAGAGAGAGAAACATCAATTTGCTGTTCCACTTATCAATGCATGCATTGGTCGATTCTCCTATCTGCCCTGACCAGGGACTGGACCCGCATCCCTGGTGTATCGGGATGACACTCTAACCAACCAAGCCACCGGCCAGGCCCTACGTTGTTTCTAATACAGGTGAATATGTATGTACATAGAGAAAGAAGTGAGTGGTGAATGGTTAATTAAAATGTTAGCAGTAGCAGCCTCCATGGGGAGGGACTCCAGGTAATTTCAACATCTTCTGTGTTTGTAGTTGTTTCTCTGCATCTTGTAAACTTTTCCTTTTAAGCAAATACTTTAATAGTGCAAATGAAAACAAGCAAGCAAGTAAGAACCACACCCTTAGGCCAAACAGAAAAGTCCAGGGCAGGCAGAAGTTCGTAGGTAAGTTCCACCTCGGGGAACAGGAGCGTTTAAGAAGGAAATGCCGGCATCCAGCCTGTGACCGAACTCGATACAGCACGGGTTTCCTTAGGCCAACTTACCTCATCCAACAAAAAAAAAAAAAAAAAATTAAATTAAGAGACGGGTCTGTAGAAAAGACCTTCAAATGTGAAATGAAATAATGACTAGCAGCAAGGAGGGGCTTTTCCAATAATTTTCACCCAAGTCTCACCAGACAGTGGGGTTGGTGGATTCTTGCCAAATTCCCTATTTATAGCACGGTGAGCAGCCCCGAGGAGAGGCAGTATTTCGGGAAGTCGAGCAGAAGAAAAGGATAAGAACCTGGCAACTTATCAAATCTGTCGTTGGGAATAAGGGCTAATTAAACCCATACTATTTACTCTTCCAATTAGACCGCTGTTCAGTTCAATTTTCTGCAGCAAACGTCGCCAGATAGAGCCGTGTCTTGCCTATAACATAATATAAAGTTTGAATTCATAAAGAATACAATAAGCAGTTTAATACATTCATCTGGACTTTTAGGTGGGTAAGTCCAAATCATTGAGGTAAACGTTTAAAATATACACAGCTGCAATTGATTTTTCATTTTGTCACTCGATACACTGATAGGTTGAATGTGAAAAGTTGAAAAACATCATCATATATATTTTAAAGTGAAAGTTGAGAGTCCTTTGCAATATTGTTGTAATTTATTTTTACTCTCCCATCTGTTCAGTTTATGGTTCGAGTCAGGTTTCTTACCATAACTTCTCCACCTTTACTTACCAAAAAAAAAAAAAAATCTTTAGTCGCAATAACTAAAATAGGCATGCTATAAATGCAGACATTTGGAATTTCCGGTTGGATCGGTGAAATAGCTCCCCCTAAAACATAGAGAGAAAATGACACTGCAGGAGAGGTCCTCCCGCTTCCCTCCTCTCCTTGGCCTTGACGATGCTGCAGGTTGTTCTGAAACCTCCCCGCCCTTCTCCCCGACCTGTCCTCCTGCCGCTCTCATGTCGCCTTCTTTCTCCAGTGAGTAGCGATGACGTGCCCGAAGCCTATACAGTTCTCCTCCCTTCCCTTTGATGCAACAGCATGATGGAACACAAACGACAGAAAAAAATGTTCCGGAGAACAGAATAAAGTGTCGTCGGGTCATTTCCGCACAGTCACGCGTGTGGGGTCTTCACTACGGCACACGCAGCCTGCTCCCCCAGGCACGCCTCCTAGAGCGGGGACGGCGAGACTGTCCCCTTCTACAGAAGAACCTTCTCAAGTTTCCTCAGACCATCTGCCGCCCTCAACTGCCCAGCTCTTTGATGAAATCTCTCTCTGTACACATGTGAGCTTGCATTTTTCATCTTAAAACGTAGTGGCAAGAATACAGCACTGTGTCTGAGAAATGACAGCCCACATAATACCCCTGTGATCCACGTTTCTTTTGATGGAATCTAAGTGTCCTTCTTTCCTTCTGTCCCCTCTCTGTCCTTCCTTCTCTTCCTCCTGGCCTCTCTCCATTCCTTCCTTCCTTCCTTCCTTCTCTTCCTCCCCACCTCCTTCAGTCGCACCATTTACCATATCCCACTATGAAAGCCCTGTCACACGGTAATTAATGGCTGTGTGACTCCAGGTAACTTTCTTAAACTTTCTGACACCTGGAAAATGGGGATGGTAAGCTTCACCCCAAATAAAATAATACATAATCTAAATCAAGTCGCACAGCATCTCAATAAACAGAATGACGGAAAGTTTCAATAAGTGTAAGCTATTATTGCTCTTTGTGATAAATGTCTTTTCCAAAACGACAGTAGAGTCGGTCCCCTCCCATTTTCACTTATGCCAGACTTAACATTAATCACTTCTGAATTTCCTCTTGTTGGTTTTGGCCCCGACGACCAGCCTGCGGAGATCTGTTTGAACCCGGATCCCGTGGCCTCATCTGTGAACTGCTTTGCTGAGCTCTGCAGCTTCTACACTGCACCCAGACCCCTGATAAATGGGCTGGACAGAGCTCCCTAATCTTACAGAATCCCATTAATGCGTATTTCTGCTTTTCAAAATAGTAAGCAGACCCTCATGCCAAGGAAGCAGCCAACTCATCAGACTTGGAATTGGTGGGCATCGTTTAATGTTACAATAAAAATATGAAATAAGACCAATCCCCATCATCCCATGTCAGGAGGGGGAAAGGGCTGTGCGGGGCGGGGGGTGGGGGGTCCACGCTCACGGGCGGCGTACTGGTGGTGAGAGTCCTACGGGAAGTCTTCAGCCCCCGCTCCGAAATCTAGTGACGGTAAAATAGGATGACAGGTGTCGAGTCCATATGTCGCCTGATGATAACCCTGAAGGAGCAATGTGTACGTCTGTCCATTCACTGTCCCCACCTGTCCCTTTTCGAACATCTCCATAAGCTACGTTATTATTTAAATTCCACGTTATCACCACTGGACAAGGTGAGCTGTTAGCGGAAGCCTATCGATACCTATTCCCCCCGACCTGAGTTAACCAAAATCCTGTCCAAGGCATGGGGGTGGGGGGCCTGGGCAGAACCCCTTTCTGCTAGACCCCAGACACAGCCTGTGTTTCCTCCCGGGTGTGCCTGAGGGACAAGCACTCCAGCCACGCGCAGCCACCGCCACGTGAGCCCTTACGGCCCCCATCAGCGCCCGCCCCTTGGCTCGAACAGCCCCACTGCCGTGATGGGCGACCACAACATTCCTTCGGTGTCCCAGTGAAGCC
This sequence comes from Mormoops blainvillei, assembly GCA_004026545.1. Classification (NCBI taxonomy): domain Eukaryota; kingdom Metazoa; phylum Chordata; class Mammalia; order Chiroptera; family Mormoopidae; genus Mormoops; species Mormoops blainvillei. Next base: position 74,100 of record PVJD01006731.1, on the reverse strand, counting down.
TTCCACTTTTTTTTTTCCCTGACCACATTGCAAGCAGAGCTATACGTGTGTTTTATCAAAAGGATTTGATTTTATCAAGATTTCATGAGGAATTGGTGTTCTTGACCCAGATCCGCAGCCCCCGGGTGCCTCTGTTGGTGCTCCCCCCCAAAATTACACCAAGGGCTGGTGAAGGTCAAGACTTGGTACCCTGGAAGGTTGAGCAGCGGGGGACAGCGGCTGATGGCATGCGCTGAAGCTGAGTCACCCCCCCAGTCATGGAGAACAACAGATACATGGGACCTAAAGAAAGAAGGCACCTCACTCGGGAGACCAGGACTTTCCAGGAAACACGGCGATTCCGCCGGAAGCTTGGGCAGAGCCTCCCACGTCCCTACCAAAGCCTCCCGTGTCACGGCCCGGCCGTGAGCTCTGATGTTTGGCTCCTCTACCCTTTTTAACTGCCATAGAATTGCAACATTTTTCAATTTTCTTCATTCTGCTCATCTGCATGTCCCAATTTTAGACAACAAACATGCATATTTTATGCAATAAGACATTCCATTAAAGTTCTGTTGTTTTTCTTTTTTTTAATGGAAAAAAAACAAAACACTAAAGGGAAACTTTTGAAAAGACACCCAGAGAAGCAGCATACACTGGGTTGCCTGGTTGACTGTGAGGCTCCAGAGTCTCTTAGGAAATTGTATGTCCCTACGCTCTAGCTACAGAATACCTCAGATGAAAAAATTCAAGAAAGATATTGTTTACTCATTATATAACGGGACTGGTAAAGGCCAAGAATATTGTAGGAATAAGTGTGTTCACCACCCCAGAAAGACTCTAGGGCTTCTTGCCTTTCTTGGATCCCTGTGCATAAATCAAATCATAAAATATTTTCCTGACAAGTTCCTAAATCTGTGACTTATAATGAACAGTACAGTCCTACCAGCCTTGCAAAAACGTCAGTAATTAAACACAGATTTCACGTAGAAGGTCATTTATTGGAAACGCTATATTAACAGCTCCATATTAAAAACAACCCCAAAGGAAATAAGTTCCACTGGGGTATTACTTCCCCAACGCCAAATAAATGGTCACAAAGTCTACCTCAGGAGATCACAAACGCCCCAGGTTTTGCGAACGGTAAATACTTTCTTTCAGGTTCATGCTGCCTTTACCGACACCTCCCAAAATTTTAATGAACTGGGTAAACGATGTAAAAATGTCACCGAGGTTATCACACAGGTTCAAGAACTCAGTTCCACCAGGATACATTAAAAACCATTTCTGAAGCTGTGAGCCAAGCACTCTGAGGAATGCGCCCTACCCCACGCCGCTCCGCCTGCCCCTTCTTCAGCCCCTTCTCTCCTCTCCTGAAAAGTGCCTATGTCCCAGCTCATTACCCTGAGGGTCAGGGACCCCGCGGGTTCCATCCACCCTTTCCCGGCCAGTGGGGTTCTGGCTATTTGCCACCGTCTTAAAGCCCTTTGCCGACTCCCAGGGTCACCGCCAGGTTCCCCAGGACTTGCTCTACCGCAGTCTCCAGCTCTGTTTTCTGGGGGTTCACACCACGCCCCATCCATCTCCTTCCAAGCACCCCTCCTTTCTCACTCTTTCCCAAGGCAGACACGCTCGCCAAGTCCTGCTCCCCACAGCAAACGCCAAAGCAGCACTAAGCCCCTCGTCGTCTGACAGCTCTGTTGGGAGGGGACCGGTAAGTGGAGACCGGGAACCGGCCTGGCTCCCCGGAGGCTGCGGTCAGGAAGGCCCAAGAGGTCTTCTTCTGAGAAAGCACCTTGTCCCTGGGGTCTGTCCTGCCTGTCCCCCTACCTGGGAGTTGAGCCCAGGTCTGTGACTCCTCATCCACGCTCACCAGTCACCCTCCCTTGCAAACTCCAGATCGGAAGTTGGTTGGACCTTCATTTTTTTTTTTAAATCTCCCACAAGTGCTATGAAGAGTTTTCAAATGATGGCAGCCAAGGCCACTCCAAGTCAAGAGGAATGAACACCAAATACACAACGACGATCGTGAAACAGCGAACAAAAATATGAGAAAGGGGGTCAACAAATCTAAAATTCAGTTCATTACGAGGAATGCCAAAAGTGGTAAATTCTTTGGCAAAAGTGTTGAAAAAGGTAGAGAGACGACAAGTCGCTATAAATCAGTTCCAAGAACGAGCGGTCGCTTTGGATTCTGCAGGCACTAAGGAAAGAGAATGGAAGATGCCATTAGGCCAGTATGTTTCAAAACTGAGGCAGGGCCCACGGCTGAGTCATGTGCCCTCCAGAGCTCCTGAGGGATGAAGCCGAGACTGGGACTCCCCTGAAATCCCACCTGAGCTGTGCACCTCCTCTGCCCCTCCCCCACCCTGCGTCTCCCGCGCCCTGATCGGGTTTCCCAGGAAATACTTCCGGAATAAATCACCTGAACACAAATCCTCATCTCCGCTCTGCCTCTCTGACCCCAACTCGAAAAACGTCTTAAACTACAGACATGAAAAATAGTGAAAAATACTGTGACCCACACGTGACCATGTGAAGCTGTTAGACTAGCCTCCGCATGTATCTTTAGATTTTTCTTTCTAATTAAAGCAAAAAAGGAAGCGCTCCTTGGTGGATGTGCACAGGGAGAATTTCTGTGGAGAGCGGTCACCTGCAAGGAGTAGAGTCTGCCTTCTCCACAGCCCCCGTGTAGCGACAGCCACCGAGAGGCGATACCTACAAAATCCTACTTGATATCTTTTCTTGCCCAACATCGAGAACCACAAAATAGTCTTAAGAAGCTCTTAACTTCGACGTGCCTCAAACCACATTCAAAGCATTAGCAGCTGACAATCCACAGTGAGCTTTCCAAGAAAATAGTAAGCGCGGATTTTCAGGTCGAACGATATCAGGTTTAAAAAAAAAAAATTCTTCTTTGACTTTTCTTAGTGATTTACTTCCATCCATGGTTAGCCATTTCACATAGAAAAACATGGGTTTTGTGCCAACAACTCATCAAGAATATTACCCAGACCACATTTTAGGGGCATAGCCTTTAAATAAACTCCCACGAGAAATATTATTTGACAGCTAGGAAGCTATGCAATGAGAGAAGCCAGCGTGGTGTTTCTCTCTGAGGCCCGTCCTCCTGGGACTGGTCGGCGGTCGGCGTGCTCCGGGCCACCCGTGGGTGGTGTGTCACCTCAGGTGAAGGGAGGAAACGGGGACATTCTGCCGAGCCGACAACAAACTCTTCATGTCTTGACTAAAAAAATGGAAGGACCGTCTCCCGGGGTAGACAGCAACGGTCTTGTGCAGATCCTTAAGTTTTCCAGAGTTTGTCAGGGTTTAGCAAAGTTAAAATTCACTTCGTCTTTCGATGACATTCACTGAGCCCAATTTAATCAGCCCTCAAGAAGATTAATCTATTTGGAAGACAAAGGAAACTACAGGCTTGCACGCAGGCCCTAAGTGCTCAGAGAACAAGGAAGGACAAGTGCCCTCGGCCTCAGAGGTCACGGTGTGTGGCCGGGAACGTGTAACTGCAGCTGCATCTCGATGGATGAGCGTACGAGCAAAAAGTCTATAATTTGGGGGGATGAGGGGGGAGGCGGGGAGGAATACTCGCATAAACTCAAGTGGGTTGTACATAGAGTTATCAGGGGAAAACTGTATCTTCTAAAGGTTGTATCATCTAAGTCAGATTGTTCTCTGCCACCATATGGTGACCTTCAACACACACTAACAACATTAACGCACTTGCTGTGCACACATGTGGCCAGTTGGACGCGGAATTAGGGCAAATCCAGAAAATCTCCACCATCAGAGAAGTTCTGTTAGACAGCAACGGTGTGAGTTAACTTTTGGAAATAGGGTCACGAAGGTGAACGCCAAACCAAAAATTTTCCTGAAAAAAAGTGTGTGTGTATGGGCACAAACACACGTATAGATGTATAACATGACCTCACACTGATCGATAACTTACTTAATCGTGCATGTAACTACCTTTTGAGCCACCTTTTCATCTCCTTTTGTTGTTCATACACTCAACCTCTTCTGTGATTTCATCAAGAGCCAAAGCGAGTTATTTAATACGTATGCGTTTCTTGCAATAAATTACCTCCTAAATCTCCCCCCTTGGCCGCTTTGGGATAAACATTGATGTGACGACGTGGAATCCTTTCACTCTTCTCGTGTTACTATTGTTACTCTTTACTCCTTACACAAGGAGGGATCTAGTCCAGGCTGGTGCCTGACAGCAAAGGTGGTCCGAAGTGTATCGACTCTCGCTCCTCAGCGTGTGAGGACAGGACAGGTGAACGCCTGACGCCTGGGGCTCGGCAAGGAAGCAGCAGGAGCTGGGGATTCAACGCAGAAAACAAACCCAAGGAGAGACCTGCTTGCTGTCTGGCCTCTGCATGTGTTCAAGATGTTGCATCGAAGCGTGAGGTTTCCACACGCGGTTTCCTGTGGCTGACAGTCTCCACACACTATCCAGCGAATTCCCCGGGACGGCCGCTCACCTTCTTGGAAAGGACCCAGACACGTTGGGGAAAAACATCTACATCCAAGAACATCACAAACACCTTTGGGTTTATGTTTGGTGTGGTCCCTCCTGTGTTTGATTTACCTGGACCAGGGGCTCCCCGATCCTGCTGACCCCACAGCAGCCCACCGGGCTCGGAGCCGAAGCACGTCCCTCGTCCTGTCACCTGAGACTCGGCTTCAAGGCCAGTAGAAACTGGCTCTGCATCTAACCTACTGGATGACCTCCAACACTTGGTTAAGTCAGTACATTAGCTTTTTTTCTCTTGCCCATAATAATATAAAATGCCAAAATTTTAATGACCCTGAAGCTGCATTCATCAATGACTCAAGGCTACAGGCCAGCCTCCCTAGCGCGCTTAGTCTGCAGGGTTTTCATCCCATGGTCACTTCCTCAGAGGGAGCTGAGCGGACTTTGTCGCTGAAGAGCAAACCCTGCGATCGTCAGATTAATGTCTGCCTCATCACCTAGACTCCATAAAATCTGGGATCTGGGGTTGCACACGTATCTCCAGCAGTCGGCCTGGTACCTGACCGACGCGAGACCCTTCAAGAAAGCAGTCACGAGGTGAATGCGTGAATGAATAATTTAGTTAATAAACAAAGGCACAGGGTTCACACTTTCCACCATAAGGGGATCTGGAAAAAAAGTCGTATCCTGAGTCAACAAGTCAGGAATTCAAATTTCTCCAGTAGGGGAAAATTTCTCCATGAACCAGTTTGAAAGAGAAGGGGTCAGAGTCCCGAGGGATGAGTGTTCCTCCTTTGTTCACTGTCTTGTTTCTGTCTTTCCGTAAGTGAGCTCCCGGACCCTGGTCAGGATATCAAGTCCTCGTTGGGTGTGGGCTCCCACTGGCTCACTTCTTCACGGTCGGGGGCGACCCTGTTTTCACCCCCATTTCAGCAGAAGCGTAGATGGAGATGCACACCCGTCCAGGCCGTAAGGAAAGCTAATTCTGTCTCGAGTGGAGCTGGGTTGAGTTACCGGATATGTTGTAATTGATTAAAAAACAAAACCCTCACGTTTGTAATAGCTGATACACAATTCTGGTTCAGCCTGAATCCATAATCCACTGGCTTCGAAATCTGTGTGGAAATCGGGGGATTTGGAAAGCCTTGAGAGTGGAGGAACTAATCAACATACAAATATCCGAAGCCAAGCCTCCACAAGTCTGGTTTTACACTAAACCGGCCTTTAACATCTTTCCCAAGGATACACTTAAGGAACCCAAATAACGGGGGAACTTGAACGTAGACTCACACCCGGTAGAGATGGAAATGGACTTTCAAGTTTATCATTTTTGCAGATGGCGGGGGTGGGGGGGAGGAAGACTAGGAGGAAACGCTACACAGTCAATCTGGAGACGAGGGCTTGGGTGCGAGCTCATTCGGGTCACTAACCAGAATCTTCACTTTCACACGTGGCTTGTTCACAGTCACCGTCCTGCTTCTCCCTTTTTGCCACAACTAGTCCCACATGACTAGGTCAGACGTGTCCCTGTAAAACATCATTTCGCATCCGTCACACCCGCCCACTGCCCAAAAGAGCTCATGGATTCTTAATACCCAGAAGTCCCAAGTCTTTAGCTTGGCAGTCAAGACCCTCCACCTTCTGCCTCGTACCAAAGCCTCCAACGTGACTTCCTGCTGTGCCTCCGTGGGTCACATGCGGGCTGAGCACACAGTGGCTTATGTCAGCCTCCCTGGGGTGACAGGTAGCTACCCAGGATCCCCGTCGATGCAGCTCGGTGGCCCCCACTGTGGGAATGTTCTCACCCAGCCCCACTGCCCTCAGCCACGCTCAGGGCGGCCCACGTCCCGTGACTTGGCCATCTCAGTCCAGCCGGGGCAACGTGCTTCCGGGCTCCTGGTGCGGTGGGTGTGGGCTGTGTTTGGGTCGGCACTTACCATCACGTTCTCCCTCTGCCCATCCCACAGTCTCCCCTCCCTCCCGAGGGGGTTGTCCCAAAGGAACTCCCAAATAAACGTGCTGCACGCTGACCTCTGCTCAGACTCCACCCCCCCCAACCCCCCAGGAAACCCAACACACAAAACTCCCTACCCCAAGGTCCACCCCTCAGGCCTCTCCTTTTCGGAAGTTCTACAGGACACACAGATCATCTCACACCTTCTACATTCCTGGGAACCACCCCAGCCCATCGAATATTTCCTAGTCGCACAAAGTCAAATGCAGCCTTGTATTTACGTCTGTTTGTATCCCCAACAAGGAGCCCCATGAGTGACCAACATAGGGTGGCAACGTGGATAATGAGCCAACAAGCCATATCCACCCACAGAGACCGCAGTTCCCCGAGAGCAGAGCGCAGTTGTCCCCATGTCCCTGTGCTAGGCACTGAGGGGAGGACCAGCGCACCCCCAGGTACCGCCGCCTGCAGATGAAGGCAAGTACGGTTGCTTCTGTAGTCTCCTGGGAGTGGAGGTGAGCCAGAGAAGGGAAGCAGAAGAAATGCTTTGTTTCAGGGGACTGACAGGTGGGGCTGCTGCACAGGGTCTGTCTTTCTCCCATGCCTGAGGATGCCCGCAGACACTAGGCAGACGCTTGCCGAAGGCTGCCAAGCCGGTGCCAGGGAGTCTGGGTCAGCCAGATGTGATGCTGCCACCGCAGGCTGCCCCTGGACCGGAAGCGGTTTCTCCCTCCTTCAACAGCCCAGCAAAACTATGCCTTCGGTCTCCTTCTTATGGAGAACAATGCATGTTTGGGAGACACGGGTTTGCCTTGACTAAAACACACTGGATCAGAAGAGCAGAGAAAAAATAAACAAAAATCTAGCAGGCGCAGTTCCAGCCAAGGCCTGAATTTTGCGACATGAGACCGTGTTCTGAAAAGCCACGAGGAAGCTCCTCGTCCCCCTGCCCCACGCCACCTGGGGAAATGTAAACACTGACGTTGGGTCAACGTCCTCCGACGAGGGTCCCGGCCCTGCTGGGAACGGTGAGCGGCGCTGCCCGGCGCTTCTCTGACCCCTGTGGACAGAGCTGGCGCAGACCTGGCAGGAAATCTCGAGCAGGAGGCAGGCTCTCCTACCAGGGCACAAAGTCCACACCACTACTGCCCCCTGCAGGTGTGCCACATAACGAGACGGGTTTCAACACCCACACCCAGGGAGGAGCGGGCAAGTGAAAGATGAACAGGAGAGAGAAACACACCAGGAACCCAGAAGACGGGGAGGACGGGGAGGCAGGAAACCTCAAGAACGTTTGCGACAACTGGTCCTCTGCAGCCGGAGGGCCGTCCAACACTTCCTTCGATAACTTAATTTCCAAATGGCACCTAGACCACACACCTGGGCGGTGTCCTTTGACACCCAATCGAGCCTGTCACTTGTGTTAGCTTTGGGCTTGGTGTCCAAACGGACATAAATTATGAGAAAGTTCCAGTCCTTTGGTTTTCCCACCCATCCCCGAACATCTAGGACAAAGCTTTGCCTTCCCTTGCTGGAAATGACTTCTTCAATCGGGCATGGTAGGTAAACTTCCTATTTTACTTTACTTTGTCAAAAATGAGGAACTACCTGAAGCGTGCTGTTTTCACCTGAGGCTAGTAGCTTTGTCATGTAACCGTCACCGCACACAGCACTCATGCTACACCATGTGTCTTTCATAAAGTGTCCTGCATAACGGTCAGGAGCATGGGCTAGATGAGACATAGATGTCACTGACATGCTGTCACCTAAGAGCTGGTGATCTTGGTCCCATTCCTTAGCCTATATCGGCCTGAACATTCCCATAGGTATAAAAAATAAAGGATTTGTGTCAGACACTAATAGTTGCCCCCGACGTCCACGCCCTCTTACTCGTTTGCTAACAGAATGCCAGGCAGTGACTTCAAATTCAACACGACAGTCTTGCTGCCACTTCCCCAGCCTCCCTTGCATTCTTGGGCAGCCGCGTGACCCAGTTCTGGCCAATGACACAGAAGATAACACGTGCTCTAGGTGTTCTGGGCAACTGTTGCTTTTCTGATTCATGGGGCACGGATGGTCCCATCCCCCTTTTCTCCCTCTTTCCTCCTTGGACCTCAACGTAGTGCCTGAACCCGCTGGGAACCCTCACGGCAATGGGAGGAACAGCCAACACACCGGGCACAGAGAACAGAGGAGGGAGCCTGGGTCTTCGATGTTGTCCAGCCCTGTTTGTTTCAGCACCGACTGGCACAGAGCTCTGATCTTACAGCTGGAAACACTCAACACTGACCTGGGGTTGTTGTAAAGATTAAAGAAGCTATTACGAGAACGTCTCATGGTGACGCACGCGGCCCTTCCTAGGTGTGCCTGCTTCAGAAGCCTGCTTTCTCTCCAAGACACCAGGCTGCCGTGGAAACGGCATTTATCCATAAAAAAATGGCGTCACTCCTTACACGCTGTATTCCGTGTATCGATGCAAATAGCTTCATATAATAAACACACCCTAGCCCTGGCCGGGTGGCTCAGTTGGTTAGAACATCATCCCATACACTAAAAGGTTGTGGGTTCGATCCCTGGTCGTGGTGCACATGGGGGGCAACCCATAATGCTCCCCACCCCCAAAATCAATAAAAACATATCCTTGGGTGAGGATTAAAAGAAGAAAAATAAATAAACGCACCCATCCAATGCTACAAAAATGGCTTCCACATAAAGACATATGTAGGGAACCCCAAGCACAGAATTCCTGCTGACAGACCACGGACTGAAAACGGAGGCTGAGAACCATTCGCCTCAGTGTCCGTGAGAGAAGCTCGGGGGCTTCTTGTTCATCCTACCTAGCAGGGGTCTCAGAGTCAGAATCAACAAAACCGGGAAACTGGACGTACGTGAGCAGGAACAAAAAGACCGCCGGGTGTCCTTGGCAGGGGTGGTCTCCTCCCTCTCTCTCTGCAGGAATGCTCTGCCTTCCTAGGATGGTTATAGAGTGACCGGTGCTATATAAACGAACTTAACGCATAATGAAAGGGGGCCCTTTTAGGCATTACTATTTTACTTTACTATTATTGTATGTAATAACAATGTTACATTATGATTACATATAATAATATATAAAAACGAAGCCATTGTTTTTTGCTATTTTTATTATTTCACTGTTTTTCATTATTTTGTTATTATACGTAACAGTATAGTATATATTAGAAAGATTAAAATATATAACGAGACAATTATTACTACATATTTTCACTTTTTTTAATTTTTAGATTGATCATCATTTCGTCAAATAATTACAGTTCTGTCTCTTCTTTTATACTCTTTATACTACCTATTGCTTTATCTTTTCTTATTGCATTGGCTAGTTATTCCAGTTTAACACTTAAATTTATTATACGATTCGATTTTCCCATCCTCATTTCGATAGGATATTTTAACACTAAGTATGATGCTGGTTGATAATACTCATTAGGAGATTTTTCCTTGCAGTCCTAGTATGCTAAAAATATTATTTATTAGTATTTTATGTTAAATTTTATCACGTGACTTCCTGACAACTACTGAGACACTTCTACAAACTGTTAGTGATTGAATTTTAATCTAACCACGACTGTAGTTTATACTGTTTTGTCTTCCCTAGGGAAGACCACCTACGAAGAAAAAATCTGCTGAGTTCCATTTATTAATATTTTATTTAGAATTTTAGCATTTCGTTCATGACATTATGGTTTTCTTTTTCTCTGTTATCTTTGACGTTTTGGTATCCATACCATACTAGTCTTTTAGAAGGTTGTCTATCTCTATACCCTGGACAGTTTATATTATTAAATTTTTTTTTTTGAAAACTGCAAAATATATGCCAAGGACTTTTTCAACTTTAACGAGCCCACACAGAGGCATCATAAATTGTTACCACAAAAATTACTAACTGGACTTAATGTCATTATGCATTCACAGTCTATATTTTATAAACTATTTCATGATGTAAAAAAAAGCAGCATTATTATAAAACAAAATTTTTTTTTGTCTCAGAGACTATTCCCTCACCACACCTTCCTCCAGTCTGAGTACCAACTTTTAATTAAGTGTCCGCCTTTCAAGATCTACTCCTCATGCACCATTCCAGGTGTCTCTCCAGCAGAAAGGGGTCCCTGGACCATTCTGTGGTTGTTTGAGTCACTTTCCTGCTTTGACTGGGCACTAAGCCAAGCAAATTATCTAAAGCATTCAAAATAGATGTCAAAATATGTTTTTACTCATATGAAATTCAGGATCGCGCACTCTGTTTTATGAAGTATGAGTGCTGTCGACAAGCTAGAGGATATTTTAAAATGAAGTCATCCCCCTGTAAATTTAAGGAACACCATTTTGTCCATACAGTGAGATAGTCTCCATCAGACAAAGCTTTGCGAGCACAGCACGACCGTTTGAACCATAGGCACTAAACTGTAGCACACAGTACAGTGAGTTGTTTTCCAAATCTCTAGACCCGCACACTGTCTCTGGCGAGTCAAGATGACATTAAATTCCACCCATATAATGTGTGCCGCCCACAAAAACGTCCAAGCGCTGAACTTCGCACCAGCCCCAGGTTTCCCATCACACCTAGAAGCCGTAACTCAGTCTCTCCTAATTTAAAGGCGCCACGCCTGCATCCCCCATCCCACAGAGAAAGCCGTCCTCTCTATCAACACGTCTACCACGGCAACACGTAGGCTTAGTTCGGTTCCTTTGTCTCCCCTGCTGTGCGGGGAGCTTGCTGGAAACAAAAGCTGTTCTGTTCCTCTCTGTCCCGGAACATCGCCTGGCTGAAGGAAAGATTCAGCTCGTTTTTGTTCAGGAGAGTTCAACGAGACATTTTACCTCACACTTCCCACTTCACTCCTGCGACTCCACCCCGACGGTAAATTTAATGAAACGCAGAAAACGGTAAGGCTGTGGCGGGTTGTAACAGACGCCAGCTCAGGAGTTCCTTCAAAGTGTGTTTCCCCAACACAATGCGGTATTGTGCTCTTTCCAAGGGCCATCACTCACCCAGCCCGGTTTGACAGATTCTAATGAACCAAATGTCATGTATGACAATCTCCATTACTTGTGCTCACTGCGGTCTGACAGGAGTCGTATTTAGAGAGAGACCATATCCTTAGCTGGCAGTTTCTAAAGAAACAAACCCCTTTAACACAAACAAAGACAAAGGCACGTGTGATGTGCTGTTGAAAATCCAACCCTACCTAAGGAGTAGAAAAATAATCTAGCACAAACAAGGAAAATTCAATAAATTCCATGCAACGTCAATGGAATAAAAATAATGGTTTTGTGGAATACAATCGACTGGTTAAAACAGAGCTGAATATTGTTTTTACAGATTCTAATATGGTTTTAATCCAAACTCATTAATAAATGTAAAAGCAACAGCCCTGGTATATATTATTGCCCACCGTTCAAACAGAATTTTCTAGAAAAATCCATTTTGAAGAAGTAACGCCGACTGCAACCTGTTCCTTTAAATCCCATGTATGTTTGGATCTGACCAAGGAAGCATCTAGTAGGCGAATAAAATACACAGCAATGGCTCATTTATCTGACACCAGCCGGGAAATGAGTTATTTTCCAGGAAATGAAGGGGTGCCCCTTCAGAATATCATTTTTAGTTTAATTCTTTTTAAATGGAAAGGCTCCATTACAGCCTTTAAAGAAGGGGCCTGGAAAATGACTTAACACCTTCTTCGTGCTCAGCTCCATTTCTGGAAACTGCCATCACTGCAAACGCCATGAGTCAGTTCGCTGTGATCCCAGATGCCGCAGCCGCTGCGTTTCGGGTGCTTCGGGCTGGTTTCTGCTTTGCTGCGAAGCTGCACTGTGGTTTCTTCTCCCCGGGTCTCCAACCAGCCTCCGTGTTTTTTCCTCCCTTCCTCCCCCAGCCTCAGTTCTTCTTCATTCGCCAGCTGGGCGGTGAACGGCAGGTCACATTCAGCCCTGCAGGCTTTATTCCTGGAGTTTCGCCTGTAAAATCCACTGGCTGGACGCATCCTAGGTGACCAGCACTCTTGTCTTGGCAACGGGCATCTTCTCTAGGCAGTCAGTCCGCACAAGCATCTCAGCATCTTCCATAACGTTTCACGCCTTTTTAAACATGCTTAATTCAGTTTTTAGGTGTTATCCGTCTCTTAAAGGAAAAAAAAAAAAGGACCTGCAGGTTAAAACCGCTCTACTCGGTTACCTGCTCTCTGACAATTCTGTCCCTGAGAGGTTAAAGCAAAAACGATGGACCCAGGTGATGTTTGATCAAATTGAGATCCACAGAGGAACAGTATACTCTCCCAGGGAAATATGTATTGTAGACTTTCCATTTCAGAAATAACCTGAAAAATTCCTCTAAGCATATTATGACACAGCTGAGGGTGGGACACCTTATACCCAAGTGATGTCCCTGTTCCCTTTTGTATTTGTGTTGATGATTGTTTTCAAGTTGATTGGCCACCCAAAGTGATTGGGTCTTACGTTCAAGGCAATCTTTTGCAAATGAGGGTACAAGTTCTCAGGTTTGAGAACTGCAAGGAACATTTCTAGAGGGTTCTCTGCCCGAGTCAAACATATCCAACTTCAATTTTTTGTACCTTTTTAATCACAAAAACATTCTATTAAATAATTTAGCATGAGGCATTTTTAACGAGTTAAATCCCAAGCCAACCTTTATTGTTTAGCGTTTGTATTGATCGATGGGTATTTATTCATATTCACTTGACAGAACGATTTTACACAGATGTAGAAGGAGGGGAATGGACATGTGAGTGGGTCTGTGAGGTGAAACCCATCATCTGAACACATGCATCTCCCAAGGCAGAATCCTGCAGACTTATTTGATGCAAAAAATGAAAGAAGGAAATGGTTTCCCCAGGAACACACAGTTTCTCTATAGAAGACAAATGGAAAGGTAATGTCTTCCATCTCTTAGTGAAGTTCTTCACACAAACAAACGAACAAACAAAAGAGTGGAAATCACAGCCAAAGAAAAACGTGGGTGCTGTTGCATGTGGAGTCTTAGGTGTCCATTCCCCAATCCTTTCTTTTACTAAATGAACCCCAAACTGGCCAGGGGCCCCGCTGCTATCAGTCACTCTCCCCGAGTACTCCTTCATCATTCTTTAGAAAGAACATTGATCACGTTTTAATGATCAAAGTATCACATGGTCATTTGTAGACCACCTGGAAAATTCATTTAAAAGAAAACTTTAAACATCCATGATTCCACAATCCAAAGATAACCACTGTGAATGTTTTGGGGTATTTCTCGATGTTTTTCTTTCTGTTCACATATGACTAAATTGGGAGGCTGATACGGTTTTGTGACCTGATCCTTTAACTTAAAGATATAATGTTAACATTTCCCATGTTATTTTAGAATTGTGAATATTATAAAACTTTGTAATATCCCATCTTAGAAATCCCATAATTTACTCAGCCGTTTCTTTATGGTTTAATATTTAGATTGTTTCTGGTTTTCATATATTATAAATAATGATGAGCTCAATCTACTTTTGCAGTAAGCATTTTTTTTTTAATTTAGTTTCCCTTGAGTAATTCCCAGTAAAGGTATTTGCTGGGTCAAACAGTAAAGATATTTTTGAGGCTCTTAATACATGTTGTAAAACGTCGTCTCAAAAAAAAAAAAAGTACTGCAAAAAAAGCAAGCATGGCACTTATTCTGTAACACCATGGAAGCCTAATCTCTCCCATCACAAGCACCAGCACTGGATTTTCATACTTTTTCTTTGTTTGTTTTTTTAATCTTTACCCAAGGTTATGCTTTTTTTAATTAATTTTTTTAGAAAAAGAGGAAGGCAGGGAAGGGAGGAAAGGGGAGGGATGGAGAAAAACATCAATCAGTTGCCTCCTGTATGTACCCTGCCTGGGAATCAAACTTGCAGTCTTTCTGGTTTCGGGTATGATGCTCCAACCAAAGGAGCTACCAGCCAGGATGAATTTTTTTATTTTTTGGGGCGGGGTGCGGGTTGCAAATGCTATTTGGTAACTGTCTGACTTCACGTTTTATTGATTATAATAAGTAAAGTGGGATTAACCATTTGCCTTCCTTAAAATAAAATTATTTACCTTTAAGTATCCATCATCTATCTTCAATTTTTCTGGTCTACCTGTAGTCTTTTACACAGTAACTATTTTAACATAATTTGTATTATGTTATTTTCCTTCAAATTTTCATTTGGATGTTTTTTTATGTACATTTTAAGTCTCCTAAGTAATCGAACCCTTGATATTCCATTCATTGTAAACTTCTCTATCAGAAATTTGACTCAGAACATTTCACAGGTTCTGAGATGTCCCTTGTTCTCTAAAGAAGTTAATCTATCTAGACTTCAGAGTTGGATTATAAGGGAACGGGAGTTGAACAAGGGTACAGTGGAGGGTTCTCTGAGAGACGCTTGGGAAAAGTCACCTATTCACCCCAACTCTTTACTAAGGGACCTGGGTCTGACTTGCCCGTGTGCACACATGTGGCAACACGGCTGTGGGACCCACCGCCACTCACTGCTCCTGAGCGTAACGGCATGCTAAGTGTTCAATGGCACTGCTGGTTCAACAAACCCGGGTTTACAATGAGATTTCCTGCGCTAGTGGAAGGGCACAGACACGGCCAAGTTGCATGTGGTACACACAACACACGTCGAGGCAACAAGTGACAGCTCTACCCACTGTTCCAATCCCAGGTAGGGCTGACTTCGCCAATTTATGTTGCTCCTCAGTGATTTCTATCATTAAACAAATTAAAATGTAAAAACTGCTGCCCTGGCCAGGTACGTCAGTTGATTAGAGCATCATCTCAACGCACCAAGGCTGCAGGTTGAATTCCCAGTCAGGGCACGTACAATAATCAACCAATGAATGCAGCAATAAGCTGAACAACAAATTGTTTCTCTCTCTCTCTCCCTTCCTTCCTCCCTCCCTCTCAAATGAATTAAGAAAAAAAAAAGAAACCACTAACTAAGCTGCACAGAAAAAAAGATTTCCTATATGCATCCTCTGAACCTTGGAAAGAACAAAATGTTTTTTGGCATTCATTTCTTAGTCTTCTAATATTCTACAACAAAATCTGGCACGCTTAATGAAGTTTTTTTGACTTAAAAACTATGCATGCACTACGTTAAGGCTAACAACTATGAAGAAAACACGTTTCTAAACCATTTTAGCAAAAGGACTGCACCAGGTTCGCAGCATTATAAATCCATGTCCCACAGGAGTCAAGTCTGTGGAACAAAAACACCATCTTGTCATGGGACAGGACATCCAGCTTCTTCAAGTTCGAACACAAAACAGACCCTTTAAAAGACGCTAAAATTAACACCGTTCCCCTGCCAAGAGCAAGGCATGCTTTGTCTTTAAAATAGTTAAGGGCCTAACATAGCTATTTGGGCTGTAATGCCCCCAAACACGTTCTAACCTTTGTAAACGCTGGCATCCAAACTACCTTTGTCACCCTCCTCTGAGTCAATACTTCCCAAACCTGCCCCGGTGTCAGAATCCGTAACACATCATAGGTGCTTTTACGAAGCTTGGAATACAATG
This sequence comes from Mormoops blainvillei, assembly GCA_004026545.1. Lineage (NCBI taxonomy): Eukaryota > Metazoa > Chordata > Mammalia > Chiroptera > Mormoopidae > Mormoops > Mormoops blainvillei. Next base: position 58,093 of record PVJD01006731.1, on the reverse strand, counting down.
AAATGGAATGCCGTGGGATGCTTTATGCCCATGGAATACTGATAAATTATGCGTTTTCTCACTGCACATATCGTTTTGGACTAAATCAAAATCTATTTTAGATCCTGTTTTACTGTGGCAAAGAGGTCAGGGACAAACATTTAAGAACTGTCTCTAGTAGAAAGATATCATTGTAAAACGTTTTACTGCTAATCGATTTTTTTCTTGCGAATTTGATGTTTTTTAACTTGATATCATTTTTGTTTAAGATAAAACATCTCGGGAGTTTTTATAGATACGAACATTATAGGTTTTTTACTTAATTTCTTGTCTCTTATATCTGTGTCTCCTTTCTCCCACACCAAAAATCTGGATTTTCGAGAATACCAGAAACGGCTCTGGCCGGGTATCTCAACTGGTTAAAGCATCGTTTGATACATCAAGGTCACGGGTTCCAACCCCTGTCAGAGCACCTACAAGAATCAATCAATGAATGCACAGGTAAGTGGGACAACAAATTGATCGATCTCTCTCTCTCTCTCTCTCCCTGCCTGCTCCTCTCAAATCAATAAATAAAAACAAAATTTTAAAAAAGAATACCAGAAACAAAAACTTAAGATTTGTACCGTTCACCTGTTTTATCCACATTACAGTCTCAGAAAAGCAATGCCAATTCTATCACCACCAATGTGATTCCTACAAAACGTTATTCTATTTTTAGTTTTTTGTCCTTGAATGTACCCATCTACAGTCGAACTAATATTTGTTACAGTCACTTGGAATTATTATCCTATGTGATTAATGCCACCCAGTAAAAACACATTTTTTTCATTTTATTTTTTGATCGTTAGGGATTATACTTTTAATTTTTTTTTTTTTTTTACAATTCTGTAAAATATTAGCATGATTCCAAAGTCAAAAGTACAGCGGATGTACACAAGGAAGTTAGCTTCTGTCCCTCCCCCCAACACCTTATTATCGTCCCCCCCTTTTTTTTCCCCAACTCTTCACAAATATCATCCCACCTTGCACAGGGGCAGTGCTGATCGCCACTGTGTTGTTAACGACAGTGTATGTGCCACTGCCACCAGCCAGGAGAGTCACTGCAAGGCGCAAGCGTAGTTATGATGTGTATACAACAGTTGATACAGTTCCTGTACGTGGAGGTTACTTAAGAAAGGGCGGCGTTAATCGTGCTCTTGCCTGAAAAAGAGAAATAAAACCTCCTCTTCCCTAGCTTTCGAGACTGGAGTTCCAGGCGTTACTTTGGATACAATCCTATTTCACAGCTCATACCCCGTACCCAGCACCGCGCCTGGCACACTGGAGGGTTTCGCTCCATTGTTATTGTGACTGAATGTGTCTGAATGAATGGTCGCTCCTTCAACCCACTGCTGCTGCGAACGGGTTCACATGCTAACGGTCTCGGTTTAAAACATTATAACCCTTCACGAAAACAGCATGTTCAGGACTGGGTTTTTAAATAGGGCACAGTTGTACAGTTAATGCATATATTTAATACATCCTCTGCATTTTAATGTAGCAGAAACCTAACACAAAGGCAAAATTCTGAGTAAAAAAATGTTGGCTTCTCCTCATTAGAAAGGAAAATTTGGTCAAACGTTTTGAACTCTGCAGAGTTAAACACCTGTCAGCCTGAAATCCCGGAGGAAAGGATTAAGAGAAGGATTCATCCAAACGCACTCAGAGTGCTGTCCTGGCTGGTAGGCGGCCACGTGGAAAGAGCCAAGAATGAAAAGGCGGAGCTGCCGGCGTCCAGGCGCAGCGAAAAATCTGATTCTCCTACCAAGCCTCTGGGCTGTTTGTGTTTGGGAGGAAGACGATGAATTCCTCACAGTTGCAGGTAGAGAGCAAAAACAAACAAACAAACAAAAACAGAAATAGATACGCATACGTACAGAGCAGTAACACCCAGGCCTGCTCTAGAACTGCTCTCACGCCAGCCCGAGAGAGAAGACACCATGTGGACAGGCCCTGGCCGGTGTGGCTCAGTTGGTTGGAGTGTCACCCCACACACCGAAGGGAGGTTGTGGGCTTGACTCCCAGTCGGGCACATGCCGGGGCTGCCGGCTGGATCCCCAGTCGGGGTGCATGTGGGAGACAACAGATCGATGTCTCTCTCTCACGCTGATGTTTCTCTCTCTCTCTCTCTCTCTCTCTCTCTCTTCCCCTCCTCCTCTCTCCCTCCCTTCCTGTCTCTCTAAAAGCAATTTTAAAAATGTCCTCAGGTGAGGTTTAAAAAAGACTGTCATTTGAATGAAGCGCTGAGGCCATAAGCGAGGGGTGGGGGCGCGGCAGGGACAAATCTCCAAAGAGCAGCAAGAAGCCACGGTGGGCTCAGCCCCTCCCTGAGACGCTACCTGTGGGCAACACAGACGGTCCTCGAAGAACCGGGCTTGTGGGCAACCTGGCACGCCCACGCGCAGGAAGGGCCTGAAGGAGACACGGGGCACGCAAACAGCAACGAGGACGAGGAAAGACAGGTATCCGGGCCAACTGCGTGGGAACTTGAGCCACCTCAGAGGCGGAAACAAGCAGAACCCACTGAAGGTTTTTGACAAGGGACGAGGCCTTCGAAAAATGCTCACGGTGCGTTTCCGAGGCACCGGGCCCTGGAGTAAGATCCGAGACTCCAGTGACAAAAAGACACAGGCCCTGCCCTGCCCCTGTGGGGCTCAGAGCCCAGAGGGAGATTCAGGGGGGAAAAATAATCCCTGCACCAGGAACAGAGACTGAGGGAGTTAGCATGAGAACCTCAGAAGGGGGTAAGGGACACTCGATGGAGAAAGTACGCAGTGAAACCCAGATCTGGGAGGCGGGGTGGACGTTGTATTACGTCCATCCGTTTCCACATAACTCACACGTGCTCGTGTCAGCAGCCACAGATTTTTCAACGTTCGGAAGTGGAAGGCCTGCCCCGGACAATGGTGCGTTTGTACGTGTGCGGCACGGTGCCGTAACTGAGGTGGTTCCTGGGAAGGGGCCATAATGAGGGCCATCAGTCACTATCCTGAGCCATCACCGCTGACCCTGGGACAGGACGTGCCGCAGAAGTAGTTCCAAACCTCAGGTCCTGGATCGGGCAGGGATAAATAAAGTCACCCAGCGTAGCACTAGAACTTCCAAGGGACCAAGTGCGTTCTAGCTACTCGCCCACCTGCTCCACTCTCCTCACTCCCATCCTCGCCACCCCTGAAGGTTACCATCCATGTGGGTAGCAGAAAATACTCTAAGAAAAAAAAAAATCCCCAGGGTGCTAAAACAAGGAAGGAAGCACACCTAATCTCACCTGGGTGGGAAGTGAAGGTAAGGATGGTGCCAGGGACATCCCTGTGAAGGCCATCACAGAGCCGAAGGATGAACAAAGATTCGATGGAGGTGACAGGGGATGGACCAAGGGTAAAGGGAGTGAAGGGGACATTCTAGGAGCTGGGACAGTCTGTGCAAAGGCTGGCGCTGGGGAACGGCCTTATGGAAGGACACACAAAAACTCTGGTAATCAAACCAGGCCTGGAAACTTCACTGGACGGTAACGTTCACACAGAGTCCAAGTGGGTCGCCGCTGACAGCCACACACTCGTCCCCGACTTGAACTTGGAACGTCATGCCGAGCACAGTGGCCACAGTGCCCCAATCACAGGGCTACTGATCTCGTTTGCTAACTGCAGCCCAAGGGTGGGCTGTCAAGTCCAGGCTGGAAAGTTGGGTGACTGAACATCCCCGTTGGCCTGAACTGTTTCAGTCCTACAGAAACTGGGACAGTTGGCCACTCTACAAACATTTACGTAAGACTCGTATTAAGAGTGTTATAAAAAGGCCCTGGCTGGGTGGCTCAGTTGGTTGGAGCATCATTCCACATAGCAAAAGGCTGCGGGTTCAATCCCCGGTCAGGGTGCACATGGAAGGCAACCAATCGATGTTTCTTCCTATCTCTCCCTTCCTTTCTAAAATCAATAAGACATATCCCGGAGTTAGGATTTTTAAAAAATATATATCGTCATAAACGGTAACTAAATATGGAGACTAACACAATAGGCACTTGCCACCTCCTTCTTGACCAGGCCCCAGGCGTGCGTCCCCACGGCAGGGCCGCCTTCCTCTGTCTGGAAGAACCTTCGTGAATGCCTCAGCTCCCATAGTCCAGACCCAAGAAAACACGGTCCAGAGTGACGAAGCCCTGAGCACGCGCAGACAACCGTGTCCACGGAATGACCGGGGCCTCACGGAACCTTAGCCCCTTTGCAAACCACGCCTCCCCTCCTGTGATGTAGACCAGAACAGTCCCATCAGGAGAAAACACTTCCAGACACCAAGCGAGCCAATCAAAACAGAATGCTTGAAATCCCTCGTGCCGAGGAACAAATTCCACCATGGCCTCTGCACCGAGTCCTTCCAACTTCAGCTCAGAGAGAACCAGCCAAGCCTCTCTTCCCCGCCTGACCGGGCTCTCTCCCGCACCGGGCCAGCAGGACAACTCACCTTTGTTTTTGGTCACTCTCTTGACCTCTTTTTTTTCCCTACACGGCAGAGAGAGAAATAAGATGCTCCCATCCAGGGCTCACCTGGCATTACTCCCCATCCTCGTAGCGAGCCTGGAAGACGCGTCTGCCCCAGGCACCGCACTGCACCGCACGTTCCCTGTGCTTGGCCTGAAGAGGACAAACTAGACCAGAACTCGAGCCCAGGATTCATCGAGAAGCACGCACCCAGGGCGTGGAAGGCAGGAGGGTCCACTTGCTTCCTTTCATCCAGGGAGGGAGGAGGACAGTCGCGTTGCTCGAAGGACCTAGAATCTCAAAGTCTTCAAGCAAAGGCTGGTCGATGTCAGGGAGAAGGGACGTTTGGGCACAGGCAGCCAAGGGCCTGTCTCTCAACGTCCTCAACCACAGTAAGGGACTGCCTTGAACTTTCCCACCCTGCATCCGCCTTTCAACCTAGCTGGTAAAAGTAATTTAAAAAAAAACAAAACAGCGCCCCAAAAATGAGTCCGGGAAGACGGCCTTAGCGGAAGACGGTGTGTGCACCATTCAAAAACGGGACCTTGTGTGTCCATTCAGAGCCCTCTTTCAGACCTGAGAAATACTGACTTTGCACAAAGCTCCATGATCACGACGTCTGGCGTCCACACATGCCAAAGCCGGTCAGGACAGCGCCGGCTGTCCGGTGAGCGACGCCCGTGGACTCGCTGAGTACCTGAACGAGGACCAGGCTACGAGGTATTCCAGTGGATGTGGTCTCGTCTCCTAACTGACCGTGAGCCCGCTCTCTCATTAGCTCATGAAATCTCTGGAATCCTGAAGGCACATAACTCCATTTGACCAAGATTACTCACTAACAAAGGAATGAACGATTCAAACTCAAATGGGCTGCTGCTTTAAAACATCACACCCGCGGCCAGAAACAACAGGAAAGTCTCCTGGGCGGAGACCACAGGAGCGGCTCGCTGGGGTCCGTGAAGAAGACCACAGCGCCCTACAGACCCCAGATCTATGTCCATCTTCCCTGTCGAGAAGTTTCAGAAGTTGTATATATACTTCCCGAGTTCAAAACTATTACATAAATAACTTGGAAATGTGGAGTGATATTTGTGACGCCCGCCAAAAGCTTAACCACAATGAAACTCCTGGCCAAGACATTCATAAAAAGTTCGGAAGGAGTTACTTTGAGAAAGACCTCCTCACAGCAAATGGATTTCTTCTCCTTAGAAAGAATGTATAAATCAACAGTTAAAGAAGGGACAAGGAAAATTAGGTCTGCCATAACGGCCTAAGAAAAAAAGACATTCAAAAGAAGTTGAGGACGGAGACGACACAAAGACTTCCTTATTGTCTTCTTGTTACCGCTAGTATTAAAAAATTCATTCAAACATTTCTCTCATACTTCTGCTTCCCGCAGATTAGATGTAAAAATGTCTTGACCGAGCTGAAGGGCAGGGTGTGGGCTGTTGGCCTGGGTGCTGCCTGGCCGTGCGACCTCGGGGAGGACGCTGTTCCTCTCTGGAGCTCGGGTTCCTCTCTCCTGAAAAGTCAGAATGCTCGAACTTCCTTCCCGCTCTGCGCCACTGCAATGCCACGTGCCTGTCACGGCCACACGCCCAACCCTTGGCTTCCCGGCAGTGGAAGTAGTAACAAAAATACAGACAGGAGGGAGGAATTTTGAACAGAGCATTCACACGGTCAACCGTCCACAGCCTCTGAGGAAGAGAAGCATCCGCCGTGACTCCGTCAATGATGTCACAGCGCCTAAGGATCTCCACAAACACGGGGTGATTCGCACCAGATTCTGGATTCAGGGAAGTAACTGAAAGGCTTAAAAAGGATGCCCATCAAAGGTAAAGGGGAGGCGGTGGGAGGAGACACAAGAAGTCAGACTTTACGAGCTAAAACGAGTAGGAGAAAGTATAAAAGCCATGGTAGAGCAGAGTACAGGTAAGAGTATTTAGAGCTTGGAAAAAATCTTGACTCCTCTTATAAGGCACAAAGCAAATGCCGTATTTGGTCAGGGTCTCCTCACCTGGAGTCCACAGAGGAGAGGGGATGATGGGTACGAACGGGTATGGAAAGGACTTCTGCAACATAAAATCAAGGTGGCTCTCTTTTGAGGGGCTTCACGCTTACATGGGAATGGACCCTAGATTGATTTTAGGAAAGTCAGAGCTCACCACTTAAGTAAACACCTAGTCTTGTCCTTCAAGTCTGGGATCCAAGCTATGAACGTTTCTTTTCTACCTCTCGGTGCCTCGTACCCCAAAGGCAGCAACATAAGCATTATGCCAACATGCACCCACGTAGACAATCCACAGACCATTAAAAAATGTACTCGGCCGTGGGTTTTGAAGTGCCTCCCACCGCGCCTGCCAGTGAGGAAGAAGCACATTCCAGCCAGTCCACACAGTCTGGGAAGACGTGCCTTCCACATTTCCCTGTGCCTCACGAACACTAAAAGCTAAAACACAAAAAATAAAAGACAGTGTGTGTGCAAAGCGAAGAGGTTATCTAACTTTTTCTAACGACTTCCAACTGTGAAACACGAAGCCTGGAACAGACTTTTACATCAGACCCCATAAGAACTTAGGACATCCTGCATTTAAAAGCCTCAGGGAGCGGAAGGTGAGGACGCAGAGAACCAACATCGTTTTTCCTAGAGAGAGGCAGAGGCGGGCAGCGGCTGGGCACCTCTCAGGAGGGACTTGGATGGCGAGTGGCGAGAGGAAGAACAAACTAGGGAACTCAAGGCTCTGCTGCCGAGACCCAGCTGACACTTGGCTGTTTGCCTGTGAACACGTTCTCTGTGGGGCAGATCTCCAAACCCCCCGGGAGGAAGGATGGAAGAGGGTGCCCCAGCGCCTGGCCGGCCAACAAGTCTTCGACCACATGCGCCTTGGGGAGTTGTCGCAAACTAGCGCGTTTGAACCGTCTGGGGCAACTGATGCGACCACGTGCCATTTTAATTTCGGCTACCATGTTTTGCCCAGATGTTGGGAAAAAAAAAGTCACTTATATTGTGATAATAATTGTGCTTATAAACTCTATCAACACAGCTAATGCCAAATTCCCAAAGGAGTTAAGAATGCGCTGATAAAGCGGCCCATTAATATTAAGTCCCACCCTCCTCCTTTGGTTAACTAAGGTCTCCGAAGTTCTATTGACCAGAAGAGGGAAACCTGAATTTTTAGGAAACGAGGTCATTTTCTAGGTGATTCTTCAGGGCCGGGTGGCTGAACAGGCTGCAGTTGGGGGGCCTGAGGCTTGCGGGGGGGAGGCGCAAGAGCCTTAGTTTTCTCACATAACTGCCCGGGCGTCCTCGAGCAAGTCATTTCCACATTCAGCACCTCCACTGTCTTGACTTGTGAAATGCGGCGTTTGAGCCCAGGTCTCCCCCCAAGCCGTAAAATTCTATGATTCTCCAATAACAGTCTGCCGTGTGGCTGGCAAGACCACCTCTGTAATCAGAATGATCCAATTAACACTACGTAACACAGAATATTCTATTTGCGGTCCCAAAGAAGAGGCTATTTTAGAGCGGAAGGGGTTCCGGTCTTGAAATCCAGCCACTTTTTTTTTCCCCCGCCGAACAGAGGAAGAGTCTGAGGCCAAAGATGCTGGATAAGTTGTTTACGTGACAAGCCCATCGGTGGCAGGAATACAACGGGGGCTGTGCGCACTGACCCACCCTGCTCCCCAGTTTCCTCCCTAGAAGCTGCTCCGGCCCCTGGATAATCCATGGCGTGCCTTTCCTGTAGCTCATTAAACACAGCCCACATCACAGCTGGGCTTCACTGGACTCTGGGCTCTTCGTTTTCCAGACGCCTAATCCAGGAGACATTTGAAGAGTGACCTAGAGGTCTCCGTGAAAATTCGCCAGGATAAAATACTTGACGAAGTCCTCTGAGGCTCGTTGAAGAGAGCAAATATCTGCGCACCAGCCCTCGCTTCCCATGTGATCGGACGAGCGTTTCACAGACAGGAAAATCCAAGCACACCCAGGATTTCCAGGGACCAGAATGTGGCCTCGAGAGCACACGTGTTTTGTCACTCTGGCTTCAGGTTGCTCTGACAGACACGGCGCCCTGGGTGGTAACCCACACACGCCTGCACCTGTTTCTGGCCACGGCACGCCAGCTGCTGGGGGCCAAGGGAGGCTGCTCGGGCAGGTAGTCCCACACACAGCTCTCCCAGAATGGGATCTTCAGAGCGGCTGTACTGCAAGCCTCGCAGGGACCGGCTGGGAAGTCCCGCGCAGGGGCAACGCTGTGTCCTACCTAATAGGCTGCAATTTGTTCCAATATGAGATAATCTATTCCAAAGAATACAGCCGACAGGCATTAAACCCTGAATTATGCTGGAGCCCACCACTCGGTTGAATCTCAGACGTGTGAAAGGAGCCAGACACCAAGGAGTGTGTGCAGCATGATTCCATTTCTATAAAATGAAAAAATAAAAGCCGAAAACCCATCTGTAACAGTGACAGACATCGGGACAGTGGTTGCATTGTGGGTGCTGGGTGTGGGTCTGGAGGGGGCACGAGGAGCTTCCGAGGGGCCAGAAATGTTCCATTTCATGATCTGGGTGGTGGTTATGCAGGTAGAAAAAGACCTGAAGATTCAGCAAGTTCTACAACGCAGACATGTGTGTCCTTTGATGCCTGAATAAAAAAATTAACTTAACGTATTGTGTGGGGTCTGTGAGGTACACAGAGAATGGGATTCTGCACTGGCTTTAGCTTAAGAATATCTGAGATGCTCTGAATTGAGTCTCCACAAAGATATCATCTGAAGTAACAGTCACTGTAGACGGAGTGTTGCTAAGCGCCGGGCCCCCCAGGCCGGTGGAGGGGGACATGAATTAAATGAATCATCTCCTTTCATCCTCAAAACATTTCCACAGGGTGGATAACCATTCATATCCCCATTTCGCAGGTGAGGTAACTGAGGCACAGGGAAGTGAAGGAACTTGTCCAGAATCACACAGCAAGTAAACTGTCAGAATTAGGATTCGAACCCAATGCAGTGACTCCAGAACCTATGTGCTTAATTAATCTTAACATTGGATCCTACACTGTAGCAGGACAAGGAGATTTTTCAAGCGGGGTCACATTTGATCCATGTTGTCTGCTCCCCAGTGCCTGAGAAGCCCCTGAATTACGACGTGGTCTGCACGCTCAGAATTAAGAGGAAAGAGCGTTAAGACCTGCGGGGATGGGCTAACGCTCTAGCTGGTTTTCGGAGGTTTGTTCCGGAGAGGCACCCAGATCGGTACACGGGCCCGTTCCCGTCGCCTTTAGCAAAGCAGGTTCTGCTAAAGAACCAAGGTTTGACCTTGTTCGTCTCCCTTCAAAGAGGCAATGTTTCGCATGGTCCTCACCGGGATTTCTAGAACACCAGGTCCTAGGACAAAATGTCCAAGCCCGCCACACACTTTTAAGATCTTCCGAAAAGACCAGAGAGGTTTATTTTTCCCCCTCTTTCTCGAGCTTTTATATTGTTATTATATTAAACATGACATAACCTGTAGGACCTGGCGAAGGGCATCGACTCCACTTCAATGAAAACACACAGGGTTTGCGACATCCCAGACACACTCTTTTCTGAAATAGTTTCCCTGAAGCTCGCGTATGAAAACCCATTGGATCGTTGATGTCTCAATTTAAAGGAGCCATAAACGAGAGGTCGTCCCAAAATCTATCGTGGAGAAAGGCAGCAGGCGACCTAAGGACAGAACAGGCCCTACCAGCTGCTGCCACCATAACTACTATGCACTTGCCTTCATGAAGTGATGGAAATACACACATGTGCGCACAAAGGCAGGCATCCTTTGTTCCTTCTTGGAAAACAGGTTCAGCTAGAAAACCAACTTTGGTGGTGGTCAAAGCTAAAAGGGCAAAGAAAGTGAAGCTTAATTGGAAAGCAGTGTTTCCGGATCATGTCAGCACCCCGTCATCAGTTTGGTGATCGCTAAAATTAACGAATCTGTCATGTGTTTCTGGCAAAAACATAATACAGTGACTCTCAAGTCAACACCCGAACACTGTGTGAGAAATTGTACGCAAGCTTCTTGGGATCTGACCCGGGTGTCAAGAGTCCACGGTACCGGTTGTGTCAACGGGAAAATAGAATTCCTCTGCAGGTGCCGTTTCCGGCCCACCAGCGAAGCGTAACGACAACGGGAGGCTCTTTTATGAGGTTCTTACCTGGTCGTCGTAGCGGTAGGTGAGTAGCCGCTCCCCTGTGGTATCTTCCAGGAAACTCCCCTGCGGGGAGAGCGCAAACTCGGGCAGGAAGTAAGCCCCGGGAGACGTCTCTGCCTCGGCCTGAAACGGAAGGTCGCCTGGTTACAAACAAGGCTCCAGTGTGGACACCTGGCCAGCCACCTCTGGAGAGGCCGATTCCAGGAGAACGGGCCCACAGAGGGCTCTCCCCAAAGGGAAGGCCCAGGTGAGACACACGAGGTGTTTGGGCCGAGGCTCCGATAGAGGACAGTATCGCCCTGGTCCACCCCCAAGCGGTACACACAGTATTTATTCCGACACCTGCTTGGCCCCCCAATACCTGCCAGCGATTCGGCCACCATGTGGTCAGCCTGCTTATGTCCTATGGAGGTTTCCTCACTGATGCCGCCTTCCTGTTGGCGGGGGGCTGCCTACCGAACAATCGTGCCATGATAGCCTGCAGCCTCCACTTGAATGCCTCTAGTGATGGGGAACTCGCTCTCTCCCAAGGCAACGGACGTCTGTCAGAATCTAGCAAGTTCACAGCTGCCACACCAGTCTGAAGCGGTGGGTTGCCCCTCACATGAGTCGGAGGTACCCCGGCCCACAACACCTGTCCCGTCATCCTCTCCCTCTCCTCCTCCTCCCCCCTGTAAATACGTGCACAGGTCTAAGTTGAATTCAGGAGCCTGAACAGAGTGAACATCTGAGTTATGACAGAATTACACACCTAGGGGACGCTGGAGAGCCAGGGTAGTCCCAACCCTTCTCCTGTGGCCTCTCCAGTAACCCCACACAATGGGTTCAGTGGAGGCCCTTGGAACAGAGAGCTGGGAATGAAGGAAACTCCAGTTCGCCGTGAGCCAGGAATCATGAGAACTGCCTCCTTTGGCCTCCCCTCCCCGCGCCCCGCGAGGCAGGTGCCATTTCCCACATGAAGAAGCCGCCGCAAGAGGTTCGGCAGTTCTACTGAGGCATACAGATGCCCTGCCACTGAGGGCAAGATCAACTCATTTCATTTCATCCCCTCACCCTCTCCGTAGAAAACAGCCCCAGAAGTTCCTTGAGGAGCAGTGGCTGAGCTCACTCACGGCTTCCAAAAGCAAGCACCATGCCAGTGACGGGCAGCCGAGAACACGCACTGACAGGGTCACCCAGATGGGAGGTGACTTCTTAAATGTCGAGAGGATTGGCGGTATGTGACTCCTCATAGGACAGGGTGACCAGAGAGGTCAGGGTCCTTAAGAAGCAGGAGCTGGAGGGAAAGGAGGGGTAGAGAGGCCAGGTTGGGAAGTGACCTCCCCAGGGCACAGGCCCAGGGCCCCGGGGAGAGGCTGCCAACATGCATCACCCTCGCAGCCACTGTCTACAGTGGCCGCGTCTCCGGGGACAGGGTCGGGAGGAATCCAGACGGCCCTCCAGGGACCGCGAATCTGAGAGTGGGATGCAGGTATCTCCCCGCTGTCCCCTCCGGCGGAAGGAAGGCTTTGACTTTGGCAGGAGGCAGTAAATTTGAGATGGCAATTCAAGGACAAGATTTCAGGATCTGTCCCAGGGCCTGAACTACACCACGGAAAGGACAGAGAATGCCTTGTGACCGAGACTGGGCACAGGGCTTGCCTGGAATAAAGGGGAGAAGCACATGCAGGAGAGGACGGGACCCCATGTGCCTCAAAAGTGAAGCAGTCACTGATTTTAAGAAACACGATGCGATTTTCACTAAAATTCAATAAGCCAGTGTAAACACTGCTCCCAGCTCGGTCTGAGCTCAACGTGCGAGACATTCATCTCTCTCCCTGGTGAGAACGGAGCCAAACACACGCCACTAACCTCCACAGACATGCGGGCAGTGGCGGCCACTTAGTCTTTTTCCCACGTGCCACCGTTAAGCTACGCCTCCATAATCCGCACAGACAGCCGACCACACCGCCCTCGCCACCCACACTCCCTGCGGGTCTGGCCCGTCATGCCGGCCTGTCAAGGTTCTTTTCAGGTCCCCGCTCCATTGGCCAATATCGGCATCGCTCTCTCCTTGCCTCATGTCATCCCAAATTTGGCCACAAACACTGAGTGGGAACAGGGCTGAGGCCTGGGCCCTTTGCCACCAAGAAAAGCCTCTCTTCTCCAAGGCTAAGGATGGCTTTCCCATTATAATTTCTTTTATTGATTGATTTTTTTTTTTTTTTTTTGGTAAGAAAGAGAGAGGAAGGGAAGGGGAGAAAGAAACATCGATTTGTTGTTCCATTTATGTATTCATTCTTTAGTTGATTCTTGTAGGGGCCCCGGCCGGAGATCGAACCCACAACCCTGGCACATCAGGATGACACTCTAACCAACTGAGCCTCCCTGCCGGAGGCTTTCCCCAATTACAGTCCCCGCATTTCAGACGTCTCCATGTGGGCCACTAAAGACCCAAGGAACACCTCGTCAGAGGCTTCTGCAGTGACACAGATGGGGCATGACATGAGATGCTACGTGGCAGAGCTGAGATCCCAACAGACCTTCACAGGACAGGACAAAAGCTAAACACTCAGGAGGCAGAGCCCTGAGCCCCAATGTCGAGGTCTTCCTCCTGACACCAGGGCTGAACAGAAGGTATGAAAAGCCTCGTCAGGAAGCGCCATGCAGCCTCTATGAACGGCCACAAAGATCTGCAGGGGAGAGTTCAGCATCTGGATGGGACACGAGGACCACTCCTACAGGGGCAAGTCCTCCTGCATGACAGCATTCGAGGACTCTGGAAGTGACTCTCCCAGGTGGACCAGGCACAACCGTCCTGCTCTGGGGACAGTCTGCAAGTTAGACATACCCTGGAGGGTCTCGAGGGGTGGTTCCTCTGGGCCTGGATGGCACACAGGACTTCTACAGTTTGCGCCGTCCAAGGTCCAGGTGGGAAAATCAAGTTAACTTGTGCTCCTGAAACCCAGCACACAAGCACACTTCTGCTCCAAAGATCACGTGTGCATTTTGTTTCCTGAACCTGACATGAAGGTAAAACAAAAAACAAAAAAAAATTCCATATCTCTTTGGTTTCCAAATAGGATGTCATCATCCCAAGACTTTTCAAAGTCTAAAGTGCCCCAAAACTTCCTGATTAAATATAAAATACATTTCCTTTGGGGGAGGCTGGAAGCATGGGCTGAAAGAAAATTCGTTTTCACATTTCTTTTCTGAGTTTTCCAAAGTGAATGCTAGTGATTTAAGATTTGTCTTTTCTAGCTCCCATCAGCTAATACGTTCTCTTTTGTTAAAGATTTTATTTATTTATTTTTAGAGAAAGGGGAAGGGAGAGAGAAAGAGGGGGAGAGAAAGATCAACGTGTGGTTGCCTCTCGTGCGCCCCCTACTGGGGACCTGGCCCACAACCCAGGTATGCACCCTGACTGGGAATCGAACCGGCAACCCTTTGGTTCGCAGGCTGACACTCAACCCACTGAGCCACACCAGACGGAGATATCTTCCGATTTTTCTAAAGTGATGAGTTGGGAGCCTGCCGTTTTCCTTGGAGGCTGCAAAGTGTCTACACTGTCCAGGCACCTGGCTGGGATCTGCTTGTACCTACAGCAGCGCTCTGACCTTTTGCTCCTTGGCCCCAAGTTCCTCTCTGCCCCCGCAGCCCTCAGATGACAGCCAGGCCACACACCCTGGCTGTTCCAATGCCTCCTGCTCTTACGGAGCCACAGCCCAGCCCACCCAGGCCCTAAGAACCCCGGCACTGAGGAAGTACGCAGAGAACACCACTGCCTGACAGCTGACCAACTAGGTGGGCAGGGGGTCTTTACCGCCAACCTTGGAGACCAGACTGAGTACCTGGCAAATTTGTGTACATCCTTCATGCATGAATGTGTATCAACTCAGTAGCAAAAAAAGAAAAAAGAAAGAAAAAGAAAAAGAAAAAAGAAAAAGAGAGAAAGGGGAAAAAAAAAGCTTTACCAGCTCTTCCCAATTTGGCCATGAGACACTACCCCACCTGACAAAGTCCAGAAACTCGTCGGGAACTTATTCCTGTTTATTCAAGGTCTTTCTCCCCCTACAGCTTTCTCTCAGGAAACAGCTCGTCTCTGTGGTTGAGATCATGCAGGCTTTCCAAACGCAGCCTTCCAAGAGAAGAAAAAGACAGAAATGTGCTGTTTGCACATACTCCCAAAAACGTTTATATCCATCGTGAGCCAGTTTGTTTTTCTAAGCCGAGGACAGGAAGTCTTCAGTGCGAACCCGTCGGCAGAGCTGCCAAGTTCACTGTTTGGATGCTCGCGCCTTTCGGAATTCTTCAGCAAGCAAGACGAGAGTCAGGGTGTCTTTGCTCCATGGGCACAAAGCAGCATCACTAGGCTTTCCATAAATGACAAAAAACTGGGGGTTTAGGCTAAAATGTTAAGGACTCCTTGAAAACAGAAGGTGATAGATTTGTCCAATGAAGAGGCTAACATCGATCCCTGCAATTCTAGGGTAACAAGGTCACACTGGAACCATCATTCAGCCGAAGAAATTACTACAAACGGACAATTTTTGGTTTAAAAAAATAAAGAGGAACGCAAACGATAGTGTTCAGTCTACGCACGGTATTGGGTATGATAATAGGTTTATAGGTTAAAGCTGCTATCTTTTTAAGGCATAATTTTTACTTCTTAATGATACACAGGATGATCGCTAATCTTTTGAGTGCTTAAAACATCATCACACCGCTCTTGCCAGGTGGTTCAGTTGGTTGGATCGTCGTCCCGTGCACCAAAATGCTGCGGGTTCATTCCCCCAGTCAGGGCACATATCTGTGTTGTGCATTCAATCCCTGGTCAGGGCACTTACAGGAGGCAACTGATCGATGTTTCTCTCTCACTCTCTCTCCCTTCCTCTCTCTTTAAAGTCAATAAACATGTCCTCAGATGAGGATTAAAACAAAAATCATCACACCATTCCCTATCTGTTTGACACTTGGATTAGTTTTACTAACGGTACCGGATACGTGGAAAACCACATCCCATAAACTAGACAAGATTGGAGACGCTGCACACCTGTTACAATTGGAGATAGATGCTCAAGGTTAGAAAGGGGACAAAGTTAAGGGGTCAGATTTACAGCTGGGAGCCTGGAGGTCCAGTCCACCTGCATGAGGAAGTGTGTGGCCCTCAGCACGTCCCTTCACATCTCCAGTCCTGCTCCCCACTTGGTTAAAGGGGGAGGATCAGGTTAGATGAGCTCCAAAATTCCCCATAACAGGGAAAATTGGGCATGAAGAGGAAGGGATGGTGATTTTGTTTCTTTACTGTTTTTTTTTTTAATATTATCAAAGTAACACCATTGGTACGCATTTAGAAAGTACAGCTAGAGCAGAGTCTGGGGAGACATACAGGGAAGCTGGAGGGGCTGACGTGGTCTGAACTGGAGGGGATTGGGTAGGCAGTTGACGAAGACGGTGCTTATCCCTATTAAATAGAGAAATGGAGCTGTTATTACAGAGAACAGACGAGAGGGGGCGTGAGACCAAGGGCAGAATGCTGGTTTGGCTGCTCTAATATTCCAGGAGAGAAAGAACCACCATGAGCACAGAGGAAGGAAACTGAACCCAACAAAGCAACGTATGTCAGAACTCAAGTTAAGAAAAAATGATGCTGGTATGTTGGAAATACTGCGAGAAACAAAAAAGTTTTAGGAAAAAAAAACTCTAAATAATTAAACTCTGCTCTTGACAGAAAAATCTCGGTGGTCCTTGAAAAAAAAAAGAACATAGAATCGGTATTTAACTTTCTTCCCATGTAGACAACAACAGATCCAGAAGGTGTTAGAGGTGCGCGCTACAAAACATTCAAAGTGTAAATAATTCCAATCTTTAAAAAACTCAACACATAGAAAAAAAAAGGAACATCTAATAATTCATCCTATGAGATCATAACCTTGATAACAAAACCAGACAAGAACAAGACAAGAAAGAAATCACATATCAATCTCACCCTTGAAATGAATGTAAAATTCCTAAATAAAATATCACCACAATAAATCTAACACTGTACAAACATGAGCCATCAACAGTAGAACAAATCAATAAATTGCCGTATATTTATGCCCTGGAACACAACAGAGCAGTGAAAATGAATGATCTCAACTTCACACATCAACAGAGAAGGAATCTGAGCAGAAGAGACACAGTGTGATTTCATTCAGATAACATTCAGAAAAGTCTGATGCCACGTAATATGTTATTTTGGGTCACATACTCAATTGGTTAAAGAAAGAACAGGCACAAAATTCGCCTTCTGCTGCGGTGACTTCTGAGCAGAGGAGAAGACGCAATAAGAATGGGTCACCCGAGAGGCTTCAGGGGTATTCATTAGGGTCCGTGTCGTACGCTCCAAGGGGAGTCCACAGGTGTTCTTACATCACTGCTCCCGGGTCACCTCCTGTCCTTTAAACCTCATGCCACATACTTTGTGTATGTTTGTATATGTAGTACAAATGTATTTGTGCATGTATGTAGATACATTATTTATGTACATTTATAATATTTGTACATGTGTATATTTTATGCACACACGTGTGTGTGTGTGTATGTGTGTTATTCAAAATAATAATAAAATTTACAGGTCCCAGCTGCGTAGCTCAGTTGGTTAGAGCATTGTCCTACTTACACTAAGGCTGTGGGTTCAACCTCCAGTCAGAACACATACAAGAAGCAACCAATGAAGGCATAAATAAGTGGAACAACAAACTGATGTTTCTCTCTCTCTCTCTCTCTCTCTCTCTCTTTCTCCCTCCCTCTCTCCCTCTCTCCAGAAGCTTAGGAGGAGAAAAGGGCAAACTCAGAGCCCTCCTTGATCAACATATGCAAATCAATTCCATGTGGATAAAAAAGTAACTGTTAAAATATACAGCATATATGTATCTATATATGTATATGTGTGTATTTACATATATAAATAGAAAATGCCACCATTTTCTAGAATCAAGAATTGTAGGGAAAAAGTCGGATTAAATCTAGTTGTTTTCCATTGTAAAATACCATTTCTCTTAACTGGAATTCTGGAACGTATTTACACAACAGCCAATTTAAATTATTTGCTTAAGAAGTCTAACATCCAGCTGCCTAGAAGTGTCTCCTGACAGCTTTCTTTTCACGTGCACGGGTCATGCTTTCCTGTTTCTTTGTGTCTCAAATTTTTGTTGAAAACTGGAAATTTTAAATAACATAATGTGGCAACTCTAGAAGCCTTTTAATCTTCATTCGTAGAAGTCGGGCATTTTGCTGGAATAGGTATGTGTCCCCATTTACGTCTTTCTCGTCTGTCCTGACTCTCACCCAACGAGAGCCCTTTCGGACGCAAGTCTCTCTTCACTCAAGAAAACATGGCTAGAGAGCATGTGACATGTAACTAGTCTGAACTGAAGCAGGTTGTACATATAAAATAAACACTTGATTCCAAAGACTTTGTATGAAAAAAAGCAAAGTATTTCATGAAGAATTTTTATATTGATTTCATGTTGAAAGTGATAAATTTGGATATTTTGAGTAGTATGAAAGGTATTACTAAAATTAATTTTCGCCCGCCTCTTTTAACTTACTTTCGTGTGGCTACCAGAAAATGGAAAGTTACAAATGCAGCTTGCACTGCATTTCTGTTGAACAGTGACACTCTACAGGACGCTGCGGTAGTTCGTGCTTCCTTGAATGCTCCGAGAAGGAACAGCTGTGTGTTTCCCATACTCCTTACTCCCCAGGGTGCAGTCTTGGGTTCAAGGCTAAGCAGATGGTACCAGAGGAGCTTCAGGGAGAAATAATCCACATCGCGAGGCACCGCGGGCTCCATGCCTAAGATGGGGTCCACCCCCCCCACCCCAGGAATTACTGGCTCTTTGACAGTGAGGAGACCGGCATCAACGTCAAGCCAGTGCGGAAGACATGTGTGCGATGAATGCCCCAGTGAAGTTAAACAACCAAATTCAACTTGACTCTTGGAACAAGAAACCATAAAACAGCTCAAACATTCTAACCACGTTGTGTGCCACCAAAGACATGAAACATCTTCCACGCCCTCCACTGTTGCAATTGCAATGCAAACAAAATCCAGACGCTGTGACTACAACTACTGCTTGTACTTCGTTGATGTAGGACTGTTACTACAAATCTCTGTGTCCCCTCTCATAGCAAGTCCATGCCAACAGGAAAGAAAACTTTGATTTCGCCCATTGTGTTTAGGAGTAACTGAAATGCAAGTGAATCACAAACCTTCCTTGTGAGGAAAGCAGTCTACATCCTTGTTGAAAAACAGTTCTGTTCCGATGAAACGTGTCTTTTAAGTCTTCGGAAGAAAAAAGGGTGTAGAGGCGGTGCAAGGCTTGCCTGCATCCACTCAAGGGTCTGTGACAGGCTGTAAAAGACAGCCATGCTGCTTGGCTCGGGCAGAAACCCAGGCTGTGGCAATGAGGCCAGGGCAGGAGGGAGGAGGAGGCAGGATGGGCTAGGGAGAGGCTGGGAAGAGCCACTGTGGGGTTCCCACCGCCCACTGGGGAGCCCCAGGGAGAAATGGTCCCGTATGGGTGGGGGCCTGCTCTTGCCTCACTGCCGTCCGTCAGCAAGGGTACAAGAGCAGGAAGAAACAGCCGCGTCATCGAGCTCCAGTAACGCGCCAGGCATGTGCTAGATGCTCGCCTCGACCCTGCCAGGCAGTTATTATCAGCCTCCTTTTTCAAATACGGGGGGAAACGGAAGTTCTAGAGGTAAAGAGCATTGTCTAGTGTCGTGGCTAGTAAGTGGCAGAGTCTGTTTGAAAACTCATTCATTTCTTCACAGAGCCGTGCGGGACATAACATAATTTTCTTGGGGGGAAAAAAAAAAAAAGGATGAGGCTAAACATTTCGAAGAAAATGTAACAGGATAACTGTGAGACATCCAGGTAAGAAGAGACACACAAAATGGCAAACTATAAATGATAAGATGAATCAACAGCCACCCGTCCATTCATTCAGTAAATATTTCTAAACATCTGCCACGTGCTATCCCCTGCTCCTGGCACATGGGATTTTACACTGTTCAACAAAAGAGAATCAAATCCCTACTCTCCAGGAATTTATATGCTAGGGAGAAATGACATTAAAATTCAAATAAACATTTTTGTTCACCGTAAGAGATAATAATATAGAGAAAAGATATATAACCAATAAAGGATTAGTACCTAGCATATCTAAATGATGTCTGCAAAGAAATGAGAGGACAAGGAAAAAAAAAAACAAACTCATGGTGAAAGGTAAGAAAAAAGCAATTCGCAGAAGTGGAAAACCCAGTGCCATTCAGAACGATCCACCACACCACTTGCAGGAAACGGTCAGCCACGGACAAGGCAGGGTGAGAACTCGGCGCCCCCCATCTTGCTGGTCACCAATGGTGGGCCTGGCCAAGTATCTACTTTCTTCCATATTCCCCACGAATATTGGCTTCATCTTGACTCAGTGGCATGACCGGTTTCATTGAGCCAATACCTTTAACTGAATTTGTGGCCAAACTCCAAATACCTCCAAGCGCGTTTCCTCACACTCCGAAACCTCTGACTAAGCCCAGGCCACGCCGACGGCCTGCCCGCGGCACCGTCCTCGGCCGCTGCGGGCTGGGGGCCGGCTGGAGCGTCCACCGCGGGTCGGGGAACCGCCCAGGGGGAAGGGTGGATGGGAAGCAAAGCAGTATAGGTTCCCATCTCTTTACAAGTTATAAACAACACATTTTTGTAAGTAGAGAAATAAACACAGCTCACTTCTAGAAAAAAAAACAAACAAACATTTATAGGAAAGCCATTAGATGACATGTGCTCTAATTGAAGGAAAACAGCATGATTCAGGCTAAGCCAAGGGAAAGACCAATTAGATTATTTAGACTACGGCACTATCATGCTTCCTTGAACAATAAACAGGCGCTGACTCTCTCCACCCTCTGACACCACTGTTCTCCACGACACACCCGGCGTTTCCTTCTTCCGACACCCACTCAGCCGTCTTACTCATGCTGAGCGCCAAGAACAAAAAGGGACAGTACCGGTGGGCTCCCTTGGCAGTCCTAACATATTGGGGGAGAAAGGTAAAGGATGGAATAGAAGAAAGAGTGAGAACAGAAAGAAAAGAAGTCGAAAAAGATGTGCCTAAGGTAGCGACAGAGCGGGTGACTCAGCCACAAGGCTCTGGCACTGATGCCACTGGTTGACCAGAGCAGGACACCAGGAGCATCACTAGCCTTAGCTCCGACCCCACGTGTTCTGAGACCACTGTTAGGTCTGTTTGGCACTCCGCGATCTCTGATGTTCTGTTTACCCTGAGTTTTTCCACACAACTGGTCTATCCCATAAGCCTCCCCGACCCGCCCTCTTGCCAGAGTCACAGGTCAAAGAGGGACATGGGCGCATTCCACCAAGAAACACGGGGATCCTAAAGACGTGCGCACCCAACTACAGAGCTTCAAAATACGTGGTGCGAACACACACCTGAGAAAACTGAAAGGCGAAAGAGCCAAGTGGACAATTTTGGTTGGGGATTTTAACACCCCTCTCTCAGCAACTAATTTAATAACGAGATAGAAAAACCATCAAGGATAGAAAAGAACTAAACGGCTTCATCAACTGACAAAAGGTAATTGACATTTAAAGAGTCCAACAACAGCGACTGGACATCCCGAGGCGAAAGTTAGTCTTGACCTCGCACCTTATGCAAATCAATCCGCAATGGATCATGAATTTAAACATAAGTGTGTAAAGTTATAAAGCTTTTAGAAGAAAACAGAGGAGAAAAGAAAAACGATGAGAAATGCTTCCATCTTATGAACAGAGCAAAAAACTGGATATGAAAACCGGAGACACACTACCCAGTACTTATGAATACAGATTTGCCGCTCTTCAACGAAAGAGCTGCAAACCAAATCCAGCTGAATACTAACAAGACAATATATCACGGCAAAGTACGGCTAATGCCAAAAAGACAAGGATGATTCAATACCAGAGAACCTATGAATGTGATTCATCATGTCAGTAAGTCGGAGGGGTAAAAGGAGACTGATCATCTAGACAGCTCCGAAGAGCCCCGCTGGCCTGCATGCTGGGAATTCCAGCTTCACGCGTACACAACAGCTAGTCCGGGAGGGCCCCCCCAACCCCCAGGAGAGCAGAGCTATACCAGGTGGTGGCCGACCCGAATCTGCGCTGGGGGCCTCATTTATCAATCCCTCCCTCCAGCCAAATATCAGAGACCAAGAATCAATCAATACACACGGTAGACAGAGAGCAAAGTCTACTAGCTGGAGCAGTGTTTTTTCAAACTATACATAAAGCCCCTCAATGTGGCATGAAATTAGTTTATTAGATCTTAGCCAGGACTTTTTTTTTTTCATGGAACCACTGGGAATTAAACGGATCAGAAAGCAAATATGACAGTGAGTCACTCATAGGAAGGATACGTGTGGTTTCTTGAAACTTCCATTCCAGTAACAAGAATACGAGCACATGCACACGCATGTGCGTTGAGTCACGATGTTAATCAGTTCACGTCTCCCTGGGGGTCACTGTCAAAGAGCTGAAGTAACACTACACTGGGGGTTGAGAGGAATCCATTTCTAGACTTCCGCTGGCTACAGGCGCAGGGTGAAAAACGACGTTGTGAGGGAGGTAGCACGAAGAGCCTCCCTGCCTTATCCGAACATCTATCGCACGAAGTAAAGCTGACGTTACAGAGGGAACGGACACTCGGCTCCAAGTCCTCGTTTGTGGTGACTTGTCCCCACTCGGTAATGCTAGTTTATGATGAAGGGGGGAGGGCAGTGATTGAAGCATGCTTTCCGGAGTTATACAGTCTCGATGCAAAGACTGGTTTGGCCCAATTAATTCGATGATTACTCAAAAATATTCCCACCCCACCCCCACCTCCTGAGCCAGTGGTTGAGCATCATTCTGCAAAGTGAAAGGCTGCCAGTTCGATTCCCGGTCAAAGCACGTGCCTGGGTGACGGGTTTAGCCCCCAGTTGGAGAGCTCACGAGTAAATGAGAGGCAATCGATCAATGTGTCTCTCTCACATCGCTGTTTCTGTCCCTCCCTCTCTCCCTCCCTTCCCCTCTCTCTAAAATATAAATAAAATCTTAAAAAAAAAATAGTGCCAATCCTCACCCGGCACGTGCACACACACAGAGTCTCTATGAGAGGAGGGTACTTGCCCACCCAAGTGATTCGGGGCCTGGCCACGTGACCTGCTCTAGTCTCACAGCAGATGAGAGTAGCTCCCCACCCCTGACTATGGCTTCGGCTACGTGAGAGGCTTTGGCCAATGGGATCTTAGCAGAAGTGACACGGAGAATGCACAAGAAAGTGTGCTCGTAGCGGCACCATTTGCAACGGCAACACACTAATCCCCCTACATGTTCAGCAGCAAAGAATCAGTTAATAAAATATAAACTAATGCTACAATGCTAGGAAGACATTAAATACTAGTATAGAAAAAGATGTAATGGTATGCAGAAATGATCTGATCGACGCCCCCAGGACTGTACTCTTCATCACGTGAGTATTATCCTCCTCGCATCGCTAATTAAAAAGTTATATGCAAAATATGGTGTAATCACTTCTCATAAGATACGAATGTACATGTTAACCTTCTAAAAAGAATATTAAAAGTAAACGCCACAAAAATCCTGACAACTAGTAGAATTAAATGTGCTTTTTTTCCCTTTTTGTCCTTTCCTGTGTTTTCCACACTTTTATAATGGAAACATTTTACGTTTTTAAATAAGGGGGGTTCACAATGGCAATCTCAAAAGAGAGACTGAAGAGAACTGAAGAGTCCTTTCATCTTATAATGTTTTTCTTCATAAAATAAGAGTTCTTCCTTGTGTGTGTAAATTACTCTCAACATAAAATGCTATTTCATCTCTAACTGAGGGCGTGGGGAGCAAATGCAGTTCTGAGGACGGGACCACAGTAAAGTACAGCACTCCCTGGCTGGAGCTGTTCGGTGCTGACAAATTCCAGAAAGTAATTGCATAAAATACTTGGAGAGGAAATTGCTTTATGCTGCCATGCTATTTATGGAAATTAGCATCTTTGTAAAAATAAACGGAGAGCAATGACCATCATAAGCCTTGAAATGTGGTTTCCATAAGATGTTAGCTCTGGTGCAGTGAAGGGGCCATGCAGCCTCCTTCCTTTCTGTTATGAAACAATTACCTATAATTGGTTTTTTCCTCTTGTATCTTTCATCCCTCCCTTTCTCCTTGGCTGGTTCCCCTTGGAGAACATATATACTGAATGTTCACTCTGCTCAAAAAAAAAAAAAAAATCATTTCCAGTGATCCTGTTCCTCTCTCAAACGGGATTATTCATTTCCCCCATTCCCGGCCTCCCTGTCCACAATCCATGCCCTCCCCTGAAGCTGCTCCTTCAAACCTAACCAACCAAATCACAAGACTAGGGTGAATTTTCACCCTCATGTGCCTCCTAAGACTTAGTCAAAACCTCAAGGAATTTTCAATTTCTCTTTTCTCTCTCTCTCTCTCTCTCTGCCAATCCCACGTAATCACTTGTCTCAAGTTCCATCACTGCAAGTTCTTAAATGGTTTCCACATTCACATCCTCTTGTCCATGACTCAGTCCTGACCCATTCACTCTAGCAACGGAGAGGACGGTCTCATCATGACTGATCTGGCCCAGGGCCAGCGGCCTCCCACGGGGCCTTTGCTCAAGGGTGTCCCTGGTGGTCCAACAGAGTCTTCACAGTGCCCCCCATCATCTCCTGATCAACACCCCTAGGACTGTCTGTTGCGTGAAGTCCTCTTCATCACATGGGTATTACGCTCCTCACAGTCCTCTTCACCATTGCCACAAACTGTCTTTATCGACCTTACCTCACGCCCCTTGCTGCCACACACCCCGCTCTTCACACTTAGGGTCTCGATGGAAAGAGAGGAGAAAAAACAGATTGAAGAGACATTTCCGAGATGGAATAAATGGGTACAGAGTCGGGGCGACAGAAAAGAATGCCTCTGGAGTGAGCCCAGGATCCTGGCTCCAACGTCTGGCGCTTGAGTCAGAGCTGGACGGGGGGTGGGGGGTAGTGCTCGAGGCCCCGGGGACTTCCAGGCAGAGGTGGTCAGCCCCTCGTGGATACACTAACTCGACCTCATTCGTGGGAGAGGCAGACAGAAGCCTCTCATTTTGGAGGGGTCCTCGAGTTTAAAAAAAAGAAACAGACACCACAAACACCGGGACAGAGTTATCAAAATTGTGTTTTGTATTCAGTGCTCACTTTGAACAGTTCACATAAAATAACAGACAACTTTTTACCTGTTCAGTGTATCATTAATCCTACAGGAAGAGAACCTCAAAAGCCTAAATTGGAGAGTCTGAATCATTCCGAGACCTGGGTGCCCCCGCGGAGGACCTCCAGTCAGACGCCTCAGAGAGGGTGACTCAGGTGTCCAGGGACGGTGCAGGGAGGGAGGAAGAAGAGGGCGAAGGGTGAAAAAGAGCCAGAGATGGGCCAAAGATAAGGTGGAGGTGGAAGTCAGAGAGGCAGCAAGGGAACGAGGAACACAGGTGTCACAGGTGTCACACCAGGAGGGAGCTTTCCTTCATTCTCCCACGACATTCCCTCCAGAAATGTCCAAAGACCCCGCCGCGCAGTGGCAGGTCGTGGGGACCACTTGTTCACAAGGTGGAGTCTGAGTCCAGGGCAGGCTGAGGCCCTTCTGCTCAGACCCCACGGTCACTGTCACCATGGCGTGCACATGCGCCCAAGATCGCCAGGGAGGGCAAGGCCACACGGGAAGCCCATTTCCCACACAAACCCCTGAGGGCCGGGAAATCCACACGCGGGATAAAGCAGGGGGAGGCCGCAACGTGTGCCAAATGCAGAGCGGGGCACATTCTGCTGAGAAAAATTATTCTAAGGAAATATTCGAATAAGTGAGCAAAGGCTGAGCCTGTGATGTTCACTGCAAGAGGCTGAGAGCAAACTCAGGTATTACAGACCACCCTGGAAAGGACTCAAATGTCCAGTGAAGAAATACTTCATTTAAACAAATTACAGTATTGTGGTATACCCCCAAGTGCAAAGAAGTTATTCCTTCCGAATGAAAATGCTGTTGCATATGTACTTACACAAAGGTAGTAATGATATACTGACTGAAAAAAAGGATGTAAAAAAACGATGTGTTTAGCATGATCCCACTTATCAAAACATACATGTATACTTATATCACAGCTATGCATGGAAAAAGTCTGGGAGATTACACATGAAAATGATAGTAGTTATTATCTGGGTGGTAGTATCAAGGTAAAACTTTTATTTTTATTTTGTCTTCCTTTATCTCTGTCTTCTACTTTTCTGCAATTTAAATGTTTCATGTATATACGTTATCTGCTCACGGTCAATGCCTCTAGACACAGAATGTCAAGCTACAGCAATGGGCTCGATCATCTGTCATCCACTCGAACACGTTTCCCTGGACAGAGAACAGCAGGCAAAGTGCCCCAGAACTTGGTTCAGAAGTTCTGAGGAAGGAGGATCAGAAGATACGGAAGACCATGCAGATGAGAGTGAAGAGAGAAACAGATGAAAAGTGTGCAAAGAAAAAGAGAAAAAGGTCCTACCATGAATCAATTGGTAGCATAAGAAGCTCTTGTAAAAGGTCGATATAAGTGCTTATGAGTCGCCAACCATCATCTCCTGGGCCCCAACTCACTCATGAGGAAACCGATCCAGGCTAACATCTCAGACGGAGTTGGCCACCCTCCTTCTTCCGGGTCAGAAGAGGAGTTGGGAGGAGGTACGAGTGGGGGTCTCTGTACCTCAAAACCACCAGAGCTGGGAGTCTGAATTCTGACTGAAAGGAACTAGAGAGGAGGCTAAAAGCTGGGATTAATGTCTGGGGTGTCAGAGTGGGGAGAAGTGCCACCACGGGCAGACCCGACACCAAGACAAGAACTGTTGATACCACCAGAATGACAACCACACAGACAAAAATGCCATCAAAGCCAAAGCCACCAAAAAGTCCAGGATCTCTGAGGCCAGCACTACTGCTGATGGCAGAACTGACGAAGCCAGAATCTTGGATTAAGACCAGAAACAACACAAAGCACCCCCCCCCAAAATACCAGAGAGAACCCCTGAGACCAGAACCCCCAAGAACCACCTAAAACAGCACTTCGAACGTGAGACAAGAACTGTTGAAATCACCGTCACTGAGACCAGAACAGCTAGCCCCGGGCCTTAGACTAGAGCCAACAGGTCTAATTTTAATATCGAGACATTCATGGAGACCTTTCCCAATGGCAAAAACATTGGACTTTAGGACTCAAAGCTGATGACAATGAGCACCCCACATTCTTAAGAGAGGTACTGACGTAAAACAGATGTCTCCCTTAGAGTTCACTGAGAAGAGGCAGAGAAGTCCTATTATCACCAGCCTCCACCTCCCTCCCTCATTAATCTCTAAGAAGGGTTGATGCACTGAAGGAAAAGAGAATCACTCGTAGAAACTGGGGGGTACCTGCAAGGAGAGGCTGGGAATCGACCCCCCCAGAGGAACATCTGCTTACCCTGGATCTGGTCTGTCCCTAGGCCTACCAGAGCAAGAAACGGAGAACTGAAGGGGGTTGGCAGGACAGAAAGAGGAGATAGAATCCTACACCCACCCCGTCTGCGCACCAGGGATGCACGCATTTCCTGTGGATCAGTGGACAACACCAGCGGGGCTAGAGGCGCCCGGTAGCCTGAGGTAAGGCTGAGATGCGCCTCCTTCCTTCGGGAGAGGGAGGTTCTGCGGAATTCTCCAGGTCCACACATGCTACCCAGAGGGCAGAGGGACCATGATAGCCAGAGGGGTTGTGGCAACCAGCAGAATGAGGCATCCAGTTAAGTGAAGAGCTATTTGCTTGTCCCTCTGACTCCTCTCCCTGTTTCTAACCTGAAAAACACTGGACCCAGAAGAATGAAAAGCAAGGTGTGCCCTGACCGGGTGGCACAGTTAGTTGGAATGCTCTCCTGTACATCCAAAGGTTACGGGTTTGATCCCCAGTCAGGGCACGTGCAGGAAGCAACTGGTCAATGTTTCTCTCTTACATCGATGTTTCTATCTCTCTTTTTCTTTCTCTTGCTCTCAAATCAATAAACAAATCCTAAGGTGAGGAAGGAAGGAAGGAAGGAAGGAAGGAAGGAAGGAAGGAAGGAAGGAAGGAAGGAAGGAAGGGAGGGAGGGAGGGATCCCACAGCTAGCCCTCACCCAACAGAGATGAGGAAACTGACCACAGCATGGACCCATGACTTTCAATAAAATGAATCCCAAGACTTCACGGGACTAGATTTGAAAGAGCATGCCTGTAGCCTGAGGCTGGCTCCATATGTAGGTCCCAGTGAGTCGGGACTTCTCGATGAAGAAGGCTGGAAAGGAGAGCTGGAACAGTAGCAGTTGTCTGCTCAGGGGAGATCAGGGTCCCTGGAGAGAGGACCTCGAGCCACAGGAAGCTCCCAGGGTCCCTGAGACAGGAAGAGGAAGGCCTTTCCAGCCGTCTGGGTGAAGGAAGCCACGAGCGCCTCCAGAAAGGGCAGGGGGGGCACGCTAGAAAGGAACGAGACTGCTGACCTCATAGCTGGCTCTGCCATCTATCACGGTTACTTGTGCTCAGTGAACACAAGAGTTTACATTTTAGCTGATTTAATAAAGAAAATTCAGTTTTTACTCAATTAGTTGGCACGCCCCACACTCCTTGACATTCAGCCTTCCATGGGTATTAATTCTCCACCAGCCACCTGGTGGCAGCGTTAATAAGGCAAGGGGACATACTAAAGAACACCTTTAAAGACTCCCAAACATCAAAATCCCCAGGAACCTCAGAGGGCCAGCTGTGAATCATACCCAGGTGGTCCCTGGGGAAGTAACCAAGTGTTCGAGCCAAGGGCAGGGCCCCAGAACTGACCTACCCTTCACCAGAATTCTTCCAGGACCCAAGATCGGGCTTTCCTGGCCAACCCCGCCCACACCTGCAGGCCCCGCCCCCTTCCAGCCTCTACGGCATCTTCGCTCCTCAGCCTAGGCCTCGCGAGGGCCCCCTATGGCTTCACAGCGAAATGACAAGCCCTAATCTTATTTCTAAATAACTGTTCAGAATGCTAACATTTACTGTTCACTCACTACATGCCAGACAGTTTCCGTTTGGTTTTGCTTGTAATTTTCTTCCACTTCACAATGATTTAACTGCTCTCCACGAGGCAGATTCCTTGCCCCCACCCCGACACATGCCCTCCCACACAGATGTGGAAACTGAGATGCAGAGATGTTTGCATTGACAAGTGATGGGGCTGGGATTCGAACAGTGGATGCTGCGGGTGATGCAGATCACTGGCCCGGAATCTCCTTTTACAACCTTCTGCGCACACTGCCCCATAGGTGGAAACACACCTCCGGCAGCACACAGATACGGAAAAATCCAAAAGAGGTAAGTGAATGATTCAAGCTGGGCACTCACTGCCCTTGGCCAAAGGTCAAGAGACAGCCTCAAAGCACACTCAGATTTTATAGGGTGAAAGAAGGCAAGGTGAAACTCAGCGCCTTGAAGCCTCCGTCCCATGTGACCAGGAACAACTCTCCGAAGCTCTCCTAGCCAGTTTCAGACCCACTGACGGGCTGGAAAAGCAGGTGTCCACTTTTCAACCACACACTGCACCTCGCTGACCAGGAAGCCTCAAAAATCACCTTGAATACTTTTGTTCTAACAAAAGTTATCTATTAAAATATGATTAGAGAACAGCATCGACAAAATGCAATAACGAGAGAGATATACTTTGCTAAGCAATTTTCATGTGTCACAGGAATCATGGGACACTGGAGCTGAAAGAGGGCTTAGAAACGGAGTCCAAGGGAGGCAGAGGAGTCTGACTAACCTACCCCAAGTGTATCGCTTTACTCAAGCGTGCATGCTCACGTAACAGATACTTAAGTCCCTATCAAGTGCTGGGTCCTTTGCTAGACCCTGAGGGTACACAGGCCACCAAGCCCTGTACTGGAGAATGACATCTGCAGGGAGGTAGCTTTCTCGTTCTAATTCACACAGGGCGCCGTATGGGCTAGCCTGTTCTAATCCCCACAACGTAAAACAGGAGTAAGCAGCCTCCCTCAGGGCACAGTACTGACCAAGATGTGCCCTACATCTTTAGATCTGAGGCTACAAACACATCTGTCTGACTGTCAATGCTTTCAAAACTAGGAGGTCTCATAGGAAATCTGGATGGTCCAACTCTCTTGAAAAACTGGAAGATCCGGCGAGTGTGGGCTTGTGTCCCCACCCGGCGGTGATCAGTTGGAGTTGGGTAGAAGTGGCCTTGAATAAACGAAGCATGTGCCATGCACTTTGCTACTGTCTCCACCACCCCCTACTGTCTCTCGGGCAAGGTTAGTGTCACGCCTATCGGCAAACGAGGACGCAATGCAACAGATGAGCTGGGTCCTCCCAGAGTCTTAAAAAAAAAAAAAAAAAAAAGACTGCAAGACAGTGTGGTATGTGTTGACAGAAGTAACCTTAGAATATTTACTCGGTGGCTGAGCTAAAGCCAGACCCTGAACTCTGCCCATTCCTTGTGCCTGGCTCCCAGCGGCCCAGCCTCTGCTGGGCACACACAGACGGTCACTCTAGACTGACCCAAGTCACCTCCAGCATGCGGCACCCACGGGGGCATCAAGGCCCTTGCTCAGGACTCATAGACAGGAACCAAGGGATTAGGGTTATTCTTACAGGTGAGTCAACCTATGAGAACAGGTTGGCAATAAGAGAGAAAACTATATTCACTCTGGTCTAGCGGAAACACCAATCAGACAGCACACCTTAGGGGACCTAGGAGAAAGCTCATAGGCAAACAGAGGGTGGGTCCCATGCCCCTCCCCCTCCCTGTTACCTGCAGAAGAGCAGATCGCGCCAAGACCACACAAATCGGCAGCCACCAGGGGCCCTTGCAGGGAGCCATGGGGTCCGGTGTCCTGAGGGGTCTCACGTGAAGCCTATAAAAGAGGAAACAGTTGGTTTCCTACCAGCTCTGGTCCCAGGTGCGGCTCCCAATCAGAGGGAGATTGGAAAGGTCTGCGCTGGTCCCGGATGGGGCTACCTACTACAAGGCACAGGCTGCCCGGGGCTCTCTTTAGGATGAGTCCACATCCGGGTCAGGAGGGCAGCTGGACCTGCCTCCGGTGCGCAGCCCACACTGCCAGCGCTCCGGAGGCCGAGGCATCGCCGCACCAGCCACGTTCCAGCTCATTTGTCAGCAGCAGGGCGTGGCTATTGGCAAAGAACCCAAGGAAGCCAGCACGGAGCCAAGGGTTAGGGCACCTGCCAGCTTCTGCTACTTCAGGCAAAAATCGAGTCTAAGGTCAACGAAGCCATCCCAAAGAGGGGAAGGGACCTGCCTAAGGTCACACAGCAAGATGGTGACTATTCCCGGGCTGCAAGGCAAGTCTTCTGAAGGTTCAAGGCTTTCCGCGCCGATGCCACGGTGCGCCCTCAGGGCCCCGAGCTGCAGCCAGAGGCCTGCGAGGCAGCCAACGGTCTCCCGAAGCGGGGAGGGGGAGCCGGCAGAGACCCTGTGACACCAGCAGGGCCCTGGGGGGTGGGAGTGGGGGTTCCTTCAGGGTCCTCCTGAGAGTTCACGGCGAAATCAGTACGAGCGGAGACTGGAAAAGCCGAAGTCACCCTCGCCTCGCGCTTCGCCTCGCGGGCGCCTTGGCGGAGCCGGTGTCCGGGGGCGGGTCGGTGGCTCCTCTCCATCTGGAGAAAGCATTAAGGGCCCGGCCTAATGCGATCCGCAAATGTGCTGCTGCTTCCGACCCGGGCGGCACCTCCGGGCTGCAGGGAGGCGGCGGGGCCGCGGACCCCGCGCCCCTCACTGGCTCACGGGCACTGCCGTCCCGGCGGCGCACAGCCGCGGCTCCCTGCGGCCACGCTGTCGCTCCTCCCGCACCCGCCGCGTCCTGTCACCCCGCGCCCAGCCCTCCAGGAGCTCGAGCCCAGCGCGCGGCCAACCTGCGGGACCTTCCGACGCCTGAGGCTTCTGGCTGCCGTCCACCCGTTTCTACCTAGACGCCCCCAAACCTGACGACCCCCCCCCTCAGAAAAACACTCCAAAGCGCCTCTGGGCCCGCAAAGAGCCCCGCACCTCCCTCCCCGAAGCCTCCAGACCCCGAGGAAGGGTTCGGGGTTTGTTTCTTTTTTTCTGTTTGTTTTAGGATTGCCAAGTCACTAACATCTTTATTTTTAAAGTTTGAGTTGTCAAATATGTGTACATCGTCCCCAACCCGGGTCTTACCGGCCGGGAGAGCGCCCTCGCTCCCGCGCCGAGCACCCACCTGGCGCCGCGGACGCTTCTGGAACGGGCAGCCCGGGCGGCGCGGGCTGGGCGCGCGCTGAGGAGAGGCGGCGGGGCGGCCCCGTCGACCCCTGGTGTGGACTCCGGGCCCGGACCTTCCCCGACGCCGGCCTCCAGCCCGCCGCGCTGCCGCCGCCGCGAAGTTAAATGGGGCCGGGACGGGCCGCCCCGCCTCCCCCGCCCCTGCGGGCGCGCGGCGCAGCGCTGGCCCCGGCCCAGAGCGCAGGGCGCGCGCCGCCACCTGCACCGCCCGGCAAGTGCACGGCGCGCCCGGCGCCGCCCGCCGGCGCCCTCCGCCCGCGCGGGGTCGTCGGCGCGCAGGGAGCGTGAGGGGCCCGTCCCGGCGCTCGGAGCGCGCGGGGCCGCGGCGACGGCGAGACGCGGCTGGAACGCTCCTGCGCCCGCTTCCTGGAAGCCACTCCTCGCCCGGGCCGGCCGCCAGGCGTGGTGCCAGAGCCGGGGTTGCCGACGCCGACGCCGACGCCGCCGGCGGCCGCGCTGGGGAAAGGCGGCCGCGCGCGAGCCAGCCGGGGCGCCCCGCCCCCGCCGGAGCCCAAGCGGGGATGCCGCCCCCGCCCCCACCCCGCTCAGGCCCGGGCGCCGGCTCTGCGCAGTCGGCCCAGCGGCCACACGGACGTTTGCCCGGAACCGCTGGCTCGTGCCTGCGCTCAGGCGCTCTGGGCCAGGCATGACTGAAGCCGGGGAGCAGTGCCCCTCCCGGCGCCCGGCGCAGGGGCCGCGGGACTCCAGTGAGCTCGCCGCCCGCCGGCACCTGGCAGCCAGGGACCAGGAGCCGCCTCATAGGAGCCGAGCTTGGCTGCCCCAGTAGTGGGGCGCTCAGGCCTGTGATTTGGGGTGGGAATGGCGGTGTCAGCGACCAGGGTGACTTTCCTGTGGACTTGGAGAGGTGAAGAGAACTAGGGCGAAATGTTTGTCGCTGGCCCACTACTGGCCCGGTCTCAGCGGTATAAAGCCAAGGGACAGCGGATTGCTCTGAAAGTCCGCTCTATGCCCCACCCAAGCACCACGGTCAGCATTTCCTTGGGTGCGGAGTGTGTGCCTGCCACGGTGCCCACGCCCTCATGGGCCGCAAAGCGCACCTGTGGCGTCGGTTAGTGGCATCAGGCCCGTTTCACCCACGAGGACGCAGGCTCAGAGAGGCCATAACCGGCACGTAGTGATTTGCAAAGCCAGGACTGGAGCCTAGAGCTTTTCTGTGGTTGGCACATTCCAGGTGGTGGTACCGCTTTACCAAAGGGAGATGGCCCTGCGTGCCTGCCTGCCTGCGTCCTTCCGGTCCCTTCCTCATTCTGGTGACTTCCTGTGGCCAAGAAGAGGCTCTCAAGACCATCTCCCCACTCCACGCAGAATGGCTGGAATCTGGTGGGAAGCGAGCAGAGGGCAGTCAGCCGAAGGGGCCAAAGAGGCAGGCGGTGGGGAGCCCCGTCAGGGAGGGGCAGGGAGGGCTGAGCTAAACCCGGCGGCGCACACCTGTGCACCATCGAGTCTCCTCAGTCACCACGGTTATGTTCCATAAAGTCATCGAACTGGTGAACACAGAAACATTGCTCCTTGGGGAAATACAGGCTTCGGTTCCTGGCAGCTTCTGGCCACACCATTTTGTCAACAGACCCATACATAATCTTCCTGGATGTGTGTGTTTCTTTTTCAAAACATGTTATTTAACCTTTATTGTTGATTCACTAACATTGAACTCACAGCTGCCAGCACTGCATCTCATGGCTGAAGGAAGCTTATCTAACCCAGGTACCTCACCTAACGCAGGAGTTTCTCCACAGGGGACACATGCCAGTCTTTTCCTTGAGACCACACAGCCCCTCAGCACTGCTCCTGGGGGCCATTTTAAGCAGTGAAATCACCAATAAGAGACAAAAATGTGAAAAGTGCCATGACATAGGCCATAAAAGGACACTAGTTGAGGCTTCGGCCAGATAGCTCAGGTGGGTAGCGTGTGGTACAGATACGCCAAGGTTGTGGGTTCGATCCCTGGTCAGGGCACATAAAGGATGAACCAATGAATGCACCAACAAGTGGAACAACAAATTGCTGTTTCTCTCTCACTCGCTCTCTCTCCCTTCCTCTTTCTCTAAAATCAATAATTTTTTTAATGTTAAATAAAAGAATACTTGCTGACAGGAAGCCCGAGTGTGGCCTTTTTCTGTCTGCGCTGGGACCCCGCACGTCAGGCAACTCAAAATGCTCACCCCTCCTCAAATGACATGAAAGGGCTGCATTTATTCATTTGGGGATTGCAAATAAAATTTAACCAGTAGATGAGGTCACAAATACAGAATCTGCACATACTGAGGGCTGACTGGGTGTGCTGCTCATATCAGGGTATCGGGAGAGGAATAACAAGAAACTTCCAGAGCACAGTGCACCGGGCAGTTGACTTGTATTAACTTGGTCAGCCAGACTCCAGCACCGCTCACATCGTTCACATTCTAAAACCAGCCCGGGCGTATCATGGGGCCCGGTGCAAAAATCACATGAATATTCAAGATGAAATGGAGAATTCAAAGAGATATTATGCTTTGCAGTGGCAGCTGTGTTGCACTGAGTTCCCCAAGCCTGCCATTCAGGAAGCCACTGAGAAGGTCTTCGGAGTGGGGGCAGCTGTTTGGGAACATTGGAGCCGCTAAGCTCTAAGGTATGAATGGTTCAGCAGGACTTCCTGCCTCTTTCTCCCTCCGGCAGCTTCAATTCCTCAGCCAGCCTCCCTCCTGGGGCTGCCCCCCATTAAATCCGGAGGCCAGGACTGACCCTCTTGTCTAGTATCAAGCAAACCCACTCAAGGAACCCTTGGTCCAGAGAGAAAGCAGAAGACAACACCAATACCCTGATGGAAGTTCTGCCTTCCTGTCCGCCTAGCAGGTCCGGCAGTCCGACGTGTGTGACCAAAGTCCCACAGGTTAGGGGAACAGGGAGCCATGGAGAGCTGAGGGCGTTCAGGGACGCTGGCTGGACCTCACAGGTCCTGTCCCACGTTTACCACCTAACTACCCCGTTAGAATCT
The DNA here is from genome assembly GCA_004026545.1 of Mormoops blainvillei. NCBI lineage: Eukaryota > Metazoa > Chordata > Mammalia > Chiroptera > Mormoopidae > Mormoops > Mormoops blainvillei. The sequence continues at coordinate 22,989 of PVJD01006731.1, read as the reverse complement.
TCTGTGTGAAGGTTGCACTGGACTCCCCTGGTTGGGGACAGTTGGCAATGCTGGGGGCAGAGGTAGGAATCTCTCACACTCGCGTAGGCAGGAGGCAGATCTCACGCAGAACAGAGACTCAGCCAGGGACGAAGGTGTATCTACCTGGTCAGAGTGGGGTCCTTCCTTGGGACAGAAATTTGCTTCGTGAGATGGATCCGCTTCTTCGTCTGGCTGCTTGTGTGCCTCTTGGGAGGAGGTGTGACAGGAGGAGGGACTTGTGGGCCTCGACGCACGTACCCCCATTCTTGGTTTTTCCTTTCGTTCTACACTGAGACCCCAAGGAGCACCTCGGGGTGCCAGATCCTTCGTGTCCAGGGAGGAGCTCACTGCAGATCTGAACCAACCAAAATCTCTGCCAGGAAGGTGAGGGTGGTGATGAACTCTTTCTAAAAAGTTCCAAATTGTTGGGGAGTGGGGCAAGGGAGGGCTAGAGTCCCCCGAAGTACTTGAAGGCACAGAGTTTGCATTCGGTGACCTTTCCCCCAGGGCCAGCAAACTCTCCCGGCCCCAAACCCAAGGCCCATGCCCATCTGGCCTCCAGCGCTAGGAAGGTATTAGCCTGACCCAGCTTTGTATGCATCTCACATCCCGATCCACACGCACACACACACGCACACGTTGTCCACACAGACGCGCCCCCCCCCCCAGCCCCCGGCATCACCACGGAGCGTGAACCACACCGGTACACGCTGGGAAGAGTCAAGCCAGGAAATCCATCACTGTGAGCTTGGCCACACACTGGGGGGTCTGGGCAAGTCCCTTCACTTCCCTGACCCTCAACATTCTCCATTACATTACAAACGTGTAAAATTAGAAAGTTCCAGTGGGTTCTTCCCGCGTAGCTTCTGGAATCGTTTTTCTACTTTGCCCAGATAATACAGCAACAGCTTCATAAGCAAGAGCACAGCTCGCCCCTCCCTCGCGTCGCCACAGCCAGCACAGGAAGGGCCCCTGGGCTTCCCACGGCGTCAGGTTCAAGCTGACACGAGGCAGGCGCAAGGTCTCCCTCAAGACGATGGGCTCTTACTTTGCACATGGTTCTAACTTGCTTGTTCATCTAGTTTTCAAGAAGAAATCAGATTCTCTAAGATAGAAAGAGACACACAGCCGGCTAAGAAAAGGCATACGAACAGCATAACAGGGCTACAGAAATGCTGTACAAAGCGCCAAAGAAGTAAAACATGCCATCGTCTGTGTGGTCAAGCTTTCTCCCCCTGAGACCCGTGTGTCTCTGCACAGTGCCGTGCCTGGGGTCGTGAGCCCCGCTCACCTATGAGCCCATCTGTCCATTACTGGCTGTCTCTGGAGGTACGGAAACACATGCTACCTTTCAGAAAAATATTCACTCCCAAAAGGGTTAAATTGAAGAAAAAGAAAACAACACCAAGCCTTACATAGTCCTTCAACTATTCACCCTCGGCTGTCTGCAAAATTCACATCAAGCACTTCACCTCTGGCCTCTCAAGGAGACCACGGTTTTGCTGCAGAATCAGTTAATTTGAGCAGGAGTGCAAAGTACTCTGTGCACTCTATCGTTTAAAAATGGGATCTCTGGTTTCTCACAAGTCACCCCAAAGAGCTGTGCTCAGAAGCGTTTTCTCCGGGGTTCACCGCGGGTCGCTCTCCCGGCCCTGCAGAACGAGGTCCGCCTGTTTAGTCTGCTTCCCTGCACGTTCCTGACTCTCTCCACTCGGCAATATTTGGGTTGGACGCATCACAAAGGCATATTTGAGAGGCCTTTTCTTAACTATAAGTTCAATAAAAACATTTCTATGTATTAAGTTTTGCAAAACACACTTAACGTTGGGAGGGTTTAGATAGCCAATTAAGCATTTTTAGCCCTCGTTTACCAAGACCCCAGCAAGAAATGTGCTCTATGGATGAGTGCGAAGAACCAATTTTCCGCAGATCCCGCCGTCCACACGGCGTCAGCTTCAGGCCTGAGGAACAAGTCGGCTGCATGCGGTACAATGTAATATGTATTAACTGACAGCCTAATCTACAGCAGGCGTGTGCAAAGTCTTGGGAGCACAATGGCATAGGAAGCAAATGAGGTACCATGTGATAAATGATGGCCCAATCCCGCATCGGTAAAAGGAAAGGGTAGATTTGAGAGTCTTTAGGGAGGCAGAATTGGTAAGACTGGAATGGCTTAAAAGAGGGAGAGAGGCGAGTCAACCTAGTGCCCCAATTTCTGATACGAGCCAGGCGTGGTGGCCGCCAGTGTCATTCACTGACCCGGGAAACATAAGAGGAGGAGGAGTATGTTGGTGGGGGGGCTGGACAGTGCCAGGACGATGGCTTCGCCTGGAACGTTTTGAGTTGGAAATGCCCGTGGGTCTAGAATCGGGAAGAGCCCCTGGGATGGAGATTTAGTCCTGTGACCCGGCGGCCTACAGGGCAAACCTGAAGCCACGGGAACGGAGAGTGTGGATGAAAACGGGCTCCCCACCCATCCACCCTCTACCCATACTTCCGTTTATCAGGAAAGGAATTTCTAAATGTTCTGTAATGCGCATGTATTATGTTGTACTTCCTCCTAAGCGGTGAAAACATCAAAGGTCTTTTTCGTAAAAAACAAAACCAAGAAGCAATGACTCAGACCCACTTTTGACATCTGTCTGTCTGCACAATTTGCTACTACGGCTCAGTGGCTCCGGCCAAAGGGTGTTTCCTCAGTTCGGGCCCTTGGTCTTCCACTGTGAACTTCGGCCTGAAAGGCACACCCGGAAAGCCCCGAATCCTCCAAGGCCAGGCCGACACAACCCCGCCGGGGCTTCTGGTTTACCATCAAAGCAGCAGTGGGACTTACTCCGCATTTCCCATGAAATTGCTAAATGCTACTTCATGAAATTTGGGCCAGAGCAGTGTGTTTTTATTGTTGTTTTTAAAAACTAAGAAAGAAACCAAAAGACGTCATGAAATAAATATCCCCAAATTCATGTGGGGGGTTCAGGCAAACTGGGAACAAAACGTCCCATGTTCTGCCAGGCATAAATAAAGCAAACGGAGAAGAAATTTTTTAAAAACTGTTATCGAGGTGAAATTTCAGGTCAGGTAAGACTTCTGATCCAAGAAGATGATTTGAGCTCAAATGGTTGCCTCCAGCCACCCAGTCCCCCACTGAAATCACTAAATGGAGATGAAAGAAATTTCTGCATTAATGCTGGAAACCGGGGAAAGGAGTCGCCCCACAGCTGAGACTCAGAGGGTCGAGATGCAGCTGTAGCCATGGCAACGATGACCCCCACCCCCCCAGGATGAGGGAAGAGAGCTCCACCCTGCGAATGACCTCCTTCGACCCTGGCAAGAAGACCAGTCTGGAACCAAATCATGTGACAAGCATAAAAGAGGGCAATTAAAACAGGTTAGCGATATCGCTGTCCCCTCTGTGCCGTCACAGGTGGAGCAGGAAATGCGTGTTCTTGGCTCTGCCCAGAGCCACGCAGTCAACGCGGTGTGAAGGCCTCTGTCCCTGTGGGACTGGGTGGGGGGTGTCTCATCACTGTGGGCCCAGTTAGCAGACCCCTCGGCACCCGAGGCAACACGCTCTGACGGAGCATCTTACGTGACAGGTTATACATCAGCTCCCATCCGTTCTGACCCTTGTTTGATGCCTCCGTTTGTCTTGGGGAGGAGAAGGCTGCCCATATTGGAAGTACAGTCACTACTCGCCTAGTTAACTGTCCGATACTGTTTACGGCACCGTCCTCCGCTCCCCAAAAGCACTGTCCTCAATCCCGACGGTACCTTAGGATCATTTGAGGGGCTTTAAAAAATGACCAAGGCCGAGGCCTACCCCCATCACTGAAATCAAAAGGCAGGGGTGAGGGCCGAACATTTTTTTTGAAGGAGTCCAGAGGTTAACGCACAGAAGGAGCTGAGACGCTCTTATGTAAACAACTGTCCTGCCGTAGGCTCCCACACAAGCGAATTCCCAAGACTAAAAGATATGAGAGGCAGCCTTTTTCCCAATGAAACGGAAACCCTCGTGTCTCTTCGTCTAATACTAAAGCCCACGACATTTCGATAGGTAAAGCTGCCGTCAGAATGTCCAAGACTGACAGACACAAGTGTGTGTGGGGTTGGGTGGGGGGTGGACGGCCACAGAGGGCCTGTTCGTGCAGAAAAGCCATGATACCTCTGAGTCCCCCGGCCCCGGACCTGCGAGGAAAATCAATGCTTATCAGCGCAGTGGAGGAAATCGCCTCGTGGCTGGCAGTCCTACCAGACAAAACACAACAGAGGGAATAAAAACGATTCAACGTGTACAACGTCTGGACAGCCGAACACTGAGCCCGAACAGAAACTACAGAAGGAGGTCACAGAGAAAGGCACAAACGCCCACACGCCAATGTCCAAACGCACCTGCCCTGGCCCCACTCGAGCCTCTGCCATAGGCCACTTTAACCCCTGAGTGCCCCCACCCTGCGTCACCCTCAAAGTTCCTGCATGTGTACGCCAGACGCCAGCACTTACAGAGGCCCAACGAAAAACCAAGGGAGAAGACAAAAGGTGAGAAATATGGAAACCAAATCCATCTTATGATTGGAGAAGGCTGTGTGGGAAAGGGTCGCTCAGATCTCTGGGCCGCCTCGTTCTGAACCCCACAATCAATGGCACTCACCCGCCCAGTCACGGGAGGCCCCCACCCCAGGACAGGGTCTTTATTTCTAAGGCCGCAGCGTGGCCAGGAGGGATGCAGAACGTGGGTCTTTGCGGACAGCCCCGTCCTAAGGGGAGGAGGAGAGGGAGCCCCTGGTCAACACACACTCCTCTCTCTAAACTCAGGAATCCAATCCCCACACCCGCGCTGGGTGCCGCCGCAGGGAAGCTTGAGTGAGGTTGCTTTACAGATAAATCCGACCGGGCACCGGACAGCCTTCCATCCCGCACTGGAAGGAGGTGTGCGGTGTCTGAGTGAGGCACAACGTGAAGGCCCACTCAGGGCCCTGCTGACGGGGTCAGGAGCCAACAGCTAAGCGTCCCTGCTGTGACCCCCGGTCAGCTGCAGGAGTTTGCAGCTGGAACACTGAGCTTAGAAATCAACTTAACGTTAAGAATAACCAAGGCCGTTTGCCAACACACTGTCGCATTTATTGGGCTATTCAAGGTCAGCAAAAACACGACGCAGGGGAACGACCAGCTGCCATCAGTCATGTCAAGAAAGAGAGTATTCAGCATTTCTTCGTTTTGAATTTTGCGTTTGGCAATTCACTGACGTAACTGCAACGGGTGCGATTTATTTTTAGCAACCAAAAGCACATTCATTTGTTGAACCAATCAATGGCTTTTAGGGCAATAAGCAGAAAAAGAAAAGTCTATTTTCATGTAGCTACAACAAGGTCATTTATACAAATGAAATTGATATAAAATACGTTATAAAGGGAACACACATACAAAAGTTGTTACGCTGGTCACAGAGCGAGGATGTCACGGACGGCCACACGGGGAGAACACGGGTGGGAATTCCTCTCAGTGACGAAAGCTGGTCCGGGGTCTGAGTCACACGTTTACTGAGGTAAAGGCACAATCACGTCAACGTAATTAATGGGGAAGAATCCAGACTCCCCACGCAGCATCCCTTCATACCAGTTTTCATCTATCTGATTTGTTAACGTAATGATGTCCCCTTCTTTAAATCCTAATTCTCCTTGGTTTTCTGGCTCAAAGTCATAGAGGCCACGGCAGCAGGGTTGGTCCAGGGGAGCGTGTGAGCCTGTCCACACCACATGGAGACAAAAAAGGTACATGTTAACATGACGGGTTATCCATGGAGAACTGGCAAGGTGGGGGCTGGGCGAGACCTCAGACCACAGGCCCTTCCCTTTCGCCGCCCAGCTCCCCGGGGCTGGCTTGTGGCCTCTGTCCTCCTCAGCTATCCCAGTCCCCCCACCCCCCGCAACCTCCAGGGCCCAAGGTTTCTCTCGTGGGTCCTCCCAGCCAGGAATGCCAGCCCAGGTCGCCGCCGCCGCCTCCTCGAAGCAGCAACACAGCTCTTCCTGGCCCCGGGGGCACCCGGGACCGCCAAGGCCCAGCCCCGACCCTCAGGGGCTTCGAGTTTCTCTATGGAGACTGGACAGGGGCGCATAAAGCACTGAAAGAACCAAGAGGAGGTGGGATCGCTCGTCACTCAGGTGCTCGGAGGGGAAGGAGGCAGGAAAGGCCTGGGTGTGCGGGGACGTCTCCCAAGCTGGAACTTTGACAGCGCAGCCTGACCTCTTGGGATGATCGTACTAACAACCCGGAAGTTTTCAAGAGTCACGTTCTTAAAAACAATCACTGTTTAAATTTCAAAACTAAAACGTGATAATGGTGAAAAAGAGAAAAGAAAACAAAAGAGCAAAGACATGTGCAAAATTAAGACTATAACCCACTAGCCCAGGCATAACCAATGTTAAACTCACACTTCGGCATAAACGCTTCCAGGCAACTTTATGGATGTATTTGTGTATATACTTTCTATACGGTTGGTTTCATAAAAGAATCTTCCTATATATTATAGTGAGTGTCCTTCCAGATTACTTTTAATCACTGACCAGTTGTCAACTCTATTACTAGAGCACAATGTCTTTATCAGTATATTATTGGATATTCGAGAACCCTTCCTACCTTCCTTCCTTTCATCCTCTCTTTCTCTCTCTTCCTTTTTTCATTCCTTACTCTTTTTTCTTCTGTTTTCTCTTGCTTTCATAGATTACTGTGAAAAATACCCTAATTATACGTGTCTTTACAAATGCGTACAATTAATTTCTGAGGGTGAACTTCTAGAAAGGTTGTGCTCTCTCTAGGACATAAATTTTTCCAGGACTTTTAACATGTATTATCAATTTATTTATCTATCATTCTTTACGTTGAATACTGTAGGAGCCCCCGTTATACTGTAAATATTAAGCCTTGATCTGTCCAAGCGCGATTACCAGCTTATCATCTGGTTTTTCGGGTTTTTTTAGGAAGAGGATTCTGGTTTTTGGCACATACGGAAATTTCTCACAGCGCAACCAGTCAAGTGGATCAAATGGTTCATTCATGGTTTCTCTCCCACATTTACACATAAATTTATCCCTGTTTTTAAATTGAATTTTTCACAGGAACTTTTTTTTTTCATCTATGTGGGACTCAGCAAATAACGGTATTATTTATTTTAATAACGTTTCTGCAGTTATCTCCCCACAGTTTATTAAATAACCCATTCTTTCTCCACTGACTTCACATACTTTTATCTTTTTTATGTATTTAACCATCATGAGTGCCTGGACCTGTTTTAAGATTTTTCTATCTTGTTTCTCTGATGCATTTCAGTGACCACCACGTTGTTCAAAATACTGTGGCTTTGAAATAAATGTTAACCAGTAAAGCGTGTTCCTCCTCCTCATTTCGCTTCTACTCCAAAATTTCCTGTTTTCACAAAATCATTCAACCAGGTAAGCTTCAGTAGCAATGTATAAACTTTCCCCCCATAAAAATCTCATTTTGGTTTTAACTAGGTCCCAGTTTTGAGTAATCATAAGATTAATTTTACAAGATTCTTTAAAAACAGCCCTGGCTGGTGTGGCTCAGTGGACTGAGTGCCAGCCTGAGAACCAAAGGGTCACCGGTTTGATTCCCAGTCAGGGCACATGCCTGGGTTGTGGGCCAGGTCCCCACTAGGGGGCGTGTGAGAGGCAACCACACACCGATGTTTCTCTCCTGCTCTTTCTCCCTCCCTTCCCCTCTGTCTAAAATTAAATAAATAAAAATCTCCTTTAAAAAAATGAATGACTATGGCGTGCCTCACAGATACCACACATCTATGCACGATACACTTTTACCCTATAGCTAGTTGAGTTTGTTACTATTTAAGACTTTCACATCTGTATTGAAAAATGAAAATTACTTCCTTTTTATATTCTGCTCAGGTTCTGGTATGTTAAGTGGATAAAATAAATTAAACTCTTCTATTTTCTAAAATAGTCAAACTTGAAATTTGGGGGGGAAAAAAGTGCCCCAAATTATCTAGGCCTATAGATTCCTGAACATAGGACGCTTTCTAGGACAGGTTATGACAGTGACCGAGTGTGCCTGAGAAGATGTAGTCCCCCCGCTCCAGTTTGCGAAGGCCCCCAAAGGGGACACATGGCCTTGGCTGGCGGGGGAGGCCCACGGTCCCAAACCACAGGTCTGTTTAGGGAGCACTACCTTAAACACAAAATGTCAGTAATGCTAGTAGGGTGTTGGGGGTCTTCCATGAACCTTCCTCTTTCTGAAAAGGATCCAGAATGCAACACCAGGGCTCCAGACCCCAGCTGGTGACCTGCCCTCCCGAAGTCACCACTTACAGGATCTATGACACCACTAAGCATTGCCAAAGACACGATCACACTGGCCCCTCGGATAAGGGCTAATAATACATGTTTCCCTCTCATTTTTCAAGCTACCTGTGCTGATGGAAACGAACACCACAGGGGCGTCCTGCCGTTATCCGAGCCACGGTCTCGGGGTGCACTGGCCGGCGTCCGGCAAGGCCTAGCGACCAAATCAGGGAAATGACACATCACTCACGTCTCCCTTCATGGATTCCAAGCAAGGGACGCTGGCCACACTGCCCACTCAGATTTTCTAAGAGCTGGAAAGGACCAACGGGCCTATCACACTCCATCAGCGAGTGAACCCGAAACCGGGCATCTCCCCAGAGAACACCGCACGGAGAGAGCCCTGGGCAAGAGTTCCCTGGTTCCGGGGGGCCCAAGCACCGGGCTCTCCGGACGCGTCTGTGCAGCCCGAGGCCCGAGGGCAGCTCTCACCGGTGTGGACACTGGGTACGCCCACACCCGCAAGGGCTACTGTCCCCGAGGACACACCCAGCAGGACGATATTCTGAAATATCACCCAGTGCGTTTTCCATCCCGGATAGCTTTGTGGGTCTGGGGCCCTCGACCCAGGGAGCTGCGGCCTCCCTCACTTAGGGAGGGGGTGGGACCCACATGTGAACAAAGCAGTCAATGTTTAGCTTCTCAGCTCCAAACTAATACCATTTCAGTTGGGAAGTGCTGGGAAAGCCAGGGCTTTCTGGCTTTTGTGCTAGAGCCAGAGAAGCTTTTATGAGATTTGACAGAGAGAGAGAGAGAGAGAGAGAGAGAGAGAGAGAGAGAGAGAGGCTGTCACTGAGACTTCTGGGTTCCAAGGAACCAGAGCTTGAAAAGCTCAGAGCATCGCAATTTTATTACGAGCTGTGGAGAGGGAAGGGCTGTTTGCAGAGAAGAGATGCAGGCTCTGGCTGAAAGCAGAGAAGGGGCGCAGAAAGGGAAGAGGGTGGGCAAGAAGGATGAGGGGCTCCCTGAATTCCACCCTGGCGTACGGGGTCAGAGGCCGCACTTCCCCGGGGAGCTCTGGGGCCGGCTGAGCACAGTGGGGATGGAGAGAGGGGGTCTCAGGGAGCCACCCAGCTCCCCACGAACTGAAAACACATCTCTGCTGAGGAGGCTGCTGGCACAGAGATGGCCTGGGGGTGGGTTTGGGGGCAAACGGCTGGAAACCCAGAGGCCCAGGCCTGTGGTGACCTGTTATCTCAGCTGTGGACAAGGTTAAGACCCAGGAGGACAAGCCTCCTCACCGGCCCCCGGGACGTCCTGTAAATGCCCCGCTGCACCCAGGCAACATCTTGGGGTCGAGGTGGGGGGAAGAGAGAAACTTTGGGGGAAAAAACCAACAGCCCTGATCAAGGAACTTCAGCTGAACTGACTGGGTTTAAATCCTGACTTGACAAGGTAATAATCAGATAGTCTACGCTTTCTATGGGAAGACACTGCGTTTCCTGGAAATGGTAAGATTACATCTTTTTCCACCATTAGAAGAAATGGAAAAAAGATTAATTGGGGGGGGGGGGACAACTGTAGAAACGGAAAAAAGATTAAGTTGTTTCCGCCCTTGGTTGAAACGGAGGCTCCTTGGCAAGTTCAGGTCAGTTAGAAATAAAGTGTCCGCCCACCTGAGTAACGGTGTGGATTCTCCCTCGAAAAACAGGTAAGTCGCCGTCACTGGGGACGGGACCAAGAGCCCAGGCAGAGCTGGCTACATGGCTCGGGGAGGTCTTTCAAACCGGACTCGACACACCCACAGGCAGGGCGCCTCAACGCCTGGCTCACCTCTGCCCAAACTGTCCTGGAGAAAAAGAGAGGTCCTACCCAATGGGACCCTCTGCCACTGAGGCTGTGCGGGTTCAGGAGCGGGCGCCCAACACCTGTGCGAGGCAGGGCCCACGAGAGCTCCCCGGCCGACGGACATGGCGCGAGGGCCGCCCGGGCCACACGCAGCTGAGAGCCCAGCCCCGCGCTGCCCCCTGCAGGCTGGGAACCACGTTTCTTTCCTCGCGCTCCTGAGGCCTGGCTTTAGCGTCCCAGGAGGGCAGAGGTGGGGAGCACACGGTCCTCCTTGGTAAAGCACTGAGACAAAAGATGATTTGAACAGAGAAAAGGGCATGTGTCTGTGAAATACGGAGCCCACACCATGAGGGAAAAAGACAAAAGAAGGAGGTCCTAACACGGGGTGGGCACAGCACAGGTAGGGGAGTCGTGTGCTCCCTAAAATAAGTGTCCCTTCCCTCTTGGCAATAAACACAGTCCGGTTTCTAACGCTGTTGGGTCCCCTCTGATTTTAACAGCAGGAAAGTTCTTTGGAGTGCCCTTCCCCCCACCACACCTTTTCGTCCCCAAGCCCCTGATGCCAGCGGCCACTTGCACGTCCAGCGATGCCAGGCACATTCTATTCTGGCTAGGGGCCCCATCATTCTTCAGCCCGCCAGTCAGTTACAGGGAGGGAATAATAACCCTCGGTTGGTAGGGTCTGCCACCTGCCGGGACCATACCCTAGGCGGGTTTAATTCTCAGGGCCACCCTCTGGTAGGTGCCATTATCTCCCCAGTGTGAGGGATGGAGAGCAAAGTGGGCAGGGGCTCAGACCCAGGAAACAACAGGGACCTCCCTCCACATGGTCACTCTGTCCCTCCCCAGAAATCCCCTGTGTATCAGTTTATGTCCAGCGTCTGAGCCAGCCCTAGCCCAGGGGGTCAGCACTGGGAAGGAGCTGTGGGTCCCCGCCTTGGAGCATCCTCTCCGCCTAAACCCTCCTGAGCCCCAGGAAGGTCTCCCCGGTCCCGCCTCCCCTTGCCGGGGGCATCCTCGTTTGGGGGATGCCCTTTGGGTGCTTATGCTCGGTCCTACCTTCCCCAGCCTTTCCCTTAAACAGAAATAAGCCCTGGTCGGGGGGCTCCGCTGCTTGGAGCATCGTCCCGAACATCCGGATTCGGTTCTGGGTCAGGGCAAGGACAGGAGGCAACCAATGGATGTTCCTCTTTCTCTCGCTCTCTCCCCCTCTCTCTTTAAAATCAATAAGCAAATCCTCGGATAAGAATTAAAAAACAAAACAAAAAAACAAAAAACCGTGGCCAGTCCAGATGGTGGATCAGACACCAGAGAGAGGACCTCCAACCACGCTGGCATCTCTGCAGCGGGCCCTTCTCATGGGTCCTCCCCACCTACCTCCCTCCCTCCCTCGCCACCGCAGGCCAGGGTCTGGGAGTCTGTTCTCAAGGGCTGTCTTTCTCATCCTGACTTGGAGGTGGAGATGGGGGTGGCCAGGAGGACGGGGGACACTAAAAACCCCAGCTTTCCCCTGGTACTTGAACTTGGGTTATTTTCAGGCTGCTGGAGGGACCCAGTGCATTCTCTTGGTGGGTCCTGCCTTTGGGGTTCTCACAACCTGGGGGCATTTGATCAGAGCACCCCCACGGAAAGGCCAGATAGACCCCTCATGCCTCCGTCTTGCCGGGGGAGGGGGACAGAGAGAGACGTCATCCACACAATTGATGTCAACATGAGTCCCTACCAGGGTCCCAGGGGCGGCGTCCCCGGGAAGCTACTGACCTGCAGAGGGCTCTCTGTCTCTTAGCAAATGCCCAAGAATGCTGAGCCTTTTGAGGGTTTGTTCCCGCTTTTTATAGTTTTTCGCTTTCCTCCCCTGCAGTCAGCTGTAATCAGGCCTTTCTACTCGGCTGCCTCCAGGCGGCTGTAGGCTGGGAAATCAGACAACCAATTAGGTCACACGGCAGCCGCCGGACCGTGGGCTCTTAGTCGGAAGAGTAACCGAGCCCCATGCGTGCCCAGCGCCTCCAATTTACACAAGCAGATTTGATCCTTAGAATAACCCTGCAATTATCAGGGGGATAATTCCTGTTCTTTGGATGATGACGTTGACACCCATCAGTCTGGAAGCCAGGGTATGGGCCTCCCTCTGACTCCAAAGCCCGCCTAACAGGAAGGCCTACAGGTGACCCCCGTCTTGGCTGGTGGGCTCGCTGTGCTTCCTTTCTGGCCTGAAATCCGGAAGTTCTAAGTGTTTCCTTATGACTCTGCCACCCATGAGGCTGACAGGGAGCAGGGGGGAACGTGCCCGATAACGGGAGAGTCGGTGGTCCCATCGGGAGCGGGACCTAAGTCTCCTACTGGAGGTTGTGGTTCAGCCACCAAGACCACCCTCCGATCTGGCTGTCCGACCACAGAGTTTCTCTCTTGACATGTTGGGGCAAAAAACTGATGGAAACGCTCACGTTTATTTCTGGTCCAGACTCAGGGCCCGGCACCGTGCTCAGCCGATTCGGTACTGACTCTTTTAAATTAGAACAAGCATCATGGGGTCAAGCACCCTTCAAAAGTTATACTATCTTTTTTTCTAATTTAAAATCTCAAGCGGTTGTAGCCAACTTTTTTCCGAAGCTGACACATTCCCTTTCAGTGACCCGAACACGGCACGGGAGTATCATTCTGATAAACATCACAGAAGCCACTTCGTTCAACATCACTACCATTGTATTTTTGGCTGTTGGTAAGGACACCCGGGCGAGAAACTTCTGATTCTCGGGTTCTAGTTCTGGGTCACCTCTGGGCCCCGATTTTCTTATCGGCAAGCTTTAAGTATTAATCCATCGCTTAAAGCAAGTGACGGGGTGAACGTGGGTGTCATCCCCAAATTCATACGCTGAGGTGGGACAGTGACATCATGTGAGGGCACAGGGAAGACCTGCAAGCCCACAAGTGAGCCCTCACCAAACACTGAGTTTACTGGCACCTTGACCTTGGACTTCCCAGGCTCTGGAGCCGTGACAAATAAATGTTTAAGCCACTCCGTCCATACAGGATTCTGCGGTAGCGGTGCCAGCTGACTGAGACAGCTCGGTAGTGAACTTCTAAGTTACACCCAGTAAAAGTCTATGAACTGTCTTTCTAGAGACGAGAAGCCTCTATTTATCCACAGGGGATGAGGTTTATTGAAATGACCTGTCAATGGAACTCAAGCTTAATCATGATAATCTATCAAAATTAGGATGTGGTTTGTTTTAACCTCGATACCAATCTCCACATCTTCCCCGGGTTTTAACGAGCAACGTTGGTGCCCTCCACGTTACAAAGCTCTGTAAGCCCTCCACGTTGTCGACAGGCTCTACGACTTTAAACCCCCGTTTTATCCTGGGCTAATTGCTGTCAGCAAGAGTTGAGTCCCCACCACATCTCATCAACGTTATAATGAAATGACAAAACGTTACTGGGGGACCTGCTGCCCTGAGACAACTTCTGCAGATATCTCCAAAGCCGCCGCCACTTATTCATCGAAATGTCCTGGGAGGTCTACCACACCCAGGCGCAGTGCTCGCGGCCGCCGCTGCCACTCTGAGTTAAGGGAATGGGGAAGGCAGATGACAGCCTTAATCCGAGGTGGCCTCCTGGTCGCTGGCAGAGGGACCAGCTTGCGGGGGGTGTTTGGCATGGCCTGCTCTTTGCTTCACACTGTGTGCATCGGTTACCAATATTTAAAAACCAGGACATCGCGCCTAAATATACCTGTTTCTCTAGTGGGCTATCGCCCTCTCTCCTGGGCGCGCTCCTGAATGGGAGGCCCGGTGTTAGCCGTTTGTCACTGGCCATGTGCTGTTTTTTGTTTTGGGGTGTTTTTTTTTCCCCCTTCATGATGTCTCTCATCCGCCAAAATCTGGTATTAGGGTTGGCGCCTGAGGCCACATCAGGGGGTGTCATTCGGGTGGACCCCAACATACAGTCCCCTGCAGCTGTGGACAGAGTTGCCCTGTTTATAATCCCTGGAAACAACTGATTTGTATGCTATTTTTTAGACTTCAGTACTTATATAATGTTACTTAATCTAACATTTAGATGACGATGTTTTAAATTTTAGCCTGCAGACCAAACATATATATTAAGATTCTTAAACATGCAGCATTTGAGATAATAGAATCATATCAGCCTTTTAGCCAAGTAGCGGTGAAACCGCCCCCGCTGAGTGAGAAGTCACATCTTGCCGGCTTTTCAAACACTCCTGCGACAGGCTGGAAGCGGCACAGGAAACCATTCCTGGCCGCGAGAGAACCTATTGCTCTAAAGCTCCCTTTGGACTGAAAAATAAGAGAAGATCTCTTAACCTTTCCCACCTCCACAGCTACTGAGGGGCAATAAAAATCACAGCTCACACAGGAAGTTTTTAAAGTATCTTTTAAATATAGAAATTAGAAAAGGTTCAACCTGTGTCCTCTTCCGATTTCTAAGAATGCTTAGTGCTTATGAAAGATAACTATCACCGCCGCGGGACCGAGAGCCGGGGAAGGGCCCTGGAATACATTAAGTCCCATCGGTTCCCACGGGGACAAGTTCAAACGAGTCCAGAGATGTTAAGAAACTCACCCGAAGTCACACAGCTAGTAAGTGCCAGAATTGGGACTATACACTGCAGGACAGACTCCTGTTTCCTCGTTTATTTCTCTGTCGTCAAAAACTGTAACTCTGAACCAGCCCTGATAGTACAGAGGAAAGCACTGGGGGGCGGCGGGGCGGGAGGGCGGGAAGCAAGGAAAAAGAAAACCAGAAACAAAAGAGTGGGAAAGAAAGAAGAAAAAAGTAAGAAATCGCCTCCCAACTGAGCAATCCCTTTAATGTCCTCTTTGCAAATTGCGGTTAAAAAAAAAAAAAAAGATGCATGTGTCTATCTGCAAAGTGTACGTGTTTTCTAATCTTCAGACGTCGCACTTTACTTTTGAATCTGTGTTTCTTTTTTAATGTAATCCCAGAGATTCTGTTCCAGGGAGGGGAATGACCAGCTCTAGACATTATTTCCGAGTTCCCTTGGAAGTATCAAGGAATTTATAAAAGTCTCTTTTGTACCAAAAGGGGGCTCGAATGTCTTCATGCGGGTCATCAGAAAGGTTTATGTGGCATTGTGTTGACACACCCGTGACACACCCGTGACACACCCATGACACACCTTGGGAACCCACAGCTGTTCATTAACCTCATCCTTTCTAATTTCTGAAGCTGGTCTCAGTCTGGGGCGTATTAACCCTTAAGGGGGATTATATATAGTTGTACCCTCTTTAAGAACTTCAATGAAAAAAAAAAAAAACCCTTCATAAATAAATGCATCGGTTAAAAATATATAAAACATACTTTGTCCTCTAGTCTTTAAATTTAAAATTAATTCACTAAGTGACAACCTGGGTCTGATCAAAATGACCTGGGTGGGAAGATACTTGAGCACAGTAACCGGTTCCTACACTATTTTCCTCAAACCCAGTGGTTTTCTGGGAACTACCCGGCCACACCGCTCTGTTCGAGGACTTTTCTTGGCCTCCTTGTTGTCTGTTTGGGGGCAACACAGGCGGAAGAAGTGTTGAGACCCTATACTCGCGGGCTCGTAAGGAGGTGCCTTCTCCCAGCGGGGAGCCTGCACTTGTGTTGGGTCCGCAACCCCTCATCTCGAGATGCGATTTCCACCCCGCCCCCCTTCTCCATTTTGGGCCCACTCCGTCCCTACTCGTAAGTACTTAGAAATGATGTTATCAACGATTCCATCTCCGCCCCATGATGGGTTCTGCCTAATTGACCTATGTTCTTTCATTCCCCCTTTTATATTTTTTATTTTTTCTGTAGCAAGAAGAAATGATGAAGAAAATGTTCTTGGATTTCATTTCTGGCAGGGTCCTGTGAGCTTTGCTTTAAATCGTTAGTGAAATGCTTGACATTTTTCCTTCACTTTATAAACATTATGTGCAAATCATTCAGAACCCTAATGGAAAGTAATTTCCCATTAATGCAGGCCGTAAAATGCCGTGTTCTTTTGAAACAGTGCCTTAGAAGCAAACCGTGCGGGACCCCTCTATATGTGCAAGTTCTACCCACAAATCAAGGAGGCCAGGGCCAGAGGGCCGGCACTGGGGACCAGTGCTACTGCCAAAGGCCATTTGGGAGAGACAGCTAGGAAACTTAGGAGGGACATGCCCGTGTCAAACAGTGGCTCCCTGCGGTCCCTCCCGGGCACCGAGACTCCGTAAAAGCCACCTTTTGCACATCCGTTCGCTCTGACAACACCGTCTGCCCAGGGACTGAGCTGCTGGCCAAGAAGGAAAAACCCAAAAACCGATAAGCACGGTTTGCACAAGGAAGACAAGGCCTCTGTCCTCTCCGGGGTTCCTCCTTCCATGCGAGATCCCAATGACAGCCCCCCCCGACCCCCGCTCCGTTGGCAGGGGGTTCCCAGGATCAGGAATCTCGAAAATCATTCCTGAGGCTCTTGAACACTTTGCACTGACCCCCCGCCCCCCACAGTGCGCCTCCTGAGTGACATAGAATGAAATGTCAGTGCACGTACACAGGTCTGCGATTTATGGGCTCTGTGACCTTTTGAGAAAAATCCCACTTACTCGTCTGCAAAACAGGAATGACAACAGTACTAGGAACGTGTGAAGAGGATTCAGTCCATCACCTGATCCTCAGTAAGAACTAAAATAAGTGTGACTGCTGTACTGTTCTCTTCCTTATTACTGTTTTATTTTATACTATCACTTCCTATCACAGTGCATGTCAACGGTAACTGAAAAATAAAAAATGATTAAAAAAAAAGAAAAAACACCGTAAAAGCATAGCCATTGCATTGGAAGAAAATCCTGCTGCATAGCTTATAGGGGAAGGGTGTTACCGAAGAAAAATTGGAAGTCCACGAACTTTGACCGAAGTCTCACATTTACATAAAAACTCACTCAAAGCGGATCATGGACTAAAATGTAAAAAACTGTAAAACTTTTGGGAAAGAAACATGGGAGGAAATCTTTGGGACCCAGGGCTAAGAAAAAAATTCTTAGACCTCACCTCTAAAGCACGAGCATAAAAGGAAAAATTGAGAAATTGTCTGTTATCAAAATTTTTTTAATTTGGTATCAAAAACACTGCGAAGAGACTAAAAAGAAGCTACGGAGTGAAACGAAGTATCTGTAAACCACATATATGTCAGGGGACTTGGATTTAGAATATACGAAGAGCGCTAAAGCTCAGTGACATATTGGGAAAAAAACCCTTAATCTCCCCATATCTAAAGAATTCTTATGACTCAATAAGACAAAGTAAACTACCCAGAGGAAAAAATGAATTACATGAACAGACAAGTCAGACATAAGAAAATACAAATGGCAAATTAAAACACAGGAAAAACTTTTAATTTCACGAGTTACCACAGAAAGACAAATTAAGATCGAGTAGTACTTTTTCACCCACGAACGCTTGGTAAAAATGGCCATCTAATGACATGGGTTGGGGAAAGCAGATGTGATACGACTTTAATAGCAACACGCACATGAGGGAGGGCAGCTTAGTTATACAATATCTCCTGTCACTTAAAACTGGCATTCACGCCACAAAGCAACTTCATTTCCGAGAAAGACTAGCCCATCACTGTATATAAAACATCCCACGGATACAGGCTTTAACTGGAAACAACATTCATGGCCACTAATAGGGGAACGTGTATGTAATGGAAAACTAGGAAGTTGTAAAAAAAAAAAATGGTGGGGTAGGTCTATACGCATGACACGGAAATAACTCCAAGAAATTGTGGTACATTCACAAAAGCAAGCTTCACAACAGAAACCTGGTATGATCTTGTGTTTGGGCGGGAGGACAGGTCACCAAACAACCAAAAAAAAAAAAATTCAGGGGCTCAGGGTGTTCAACAGAATAGAGGAGCACACGCGGTGAGCAAATGCGTCCCGCCGAGCCTGACCGCAGGGCCCGCCCGGCCCACGGAACGGGGATCTCACCTGTTGACTTTGCCGTCGAGGTGCTGGGCACCCCGTTGAGCTCGCTAGGACTCCGTTTTAGGGGCCGTGGCTTGTATTCTCGTTTGGGCAGAGAGGATGCAACCGATATTCTGTAACACACATTGGAAGATGAGTGAAGTTCTGCTGAAGCGACCCAGAGCCTCCGACACACGTCTGCCCTTCCTCGAGGGTCCCACGGTGCTAGCGGTAACATCCCAAATGTGACTGTCCAACTACAGATTTGAAACGTATCTCTCGTAAAGTCTCCCCGGGCAGGCAACAATAGTACCTGCCTTCTTTCTCTTTCTCCCTGAAAGGAGACAGAATATGCAGACTCGCTCGTGTGGGCTCCGGATCCGCTACAAAGCGGATGCCTCACGGCCCGTACACACCTTCGGTCACCCCTCTGCCGTGAAATCCCTCCAAATTTATTCATGATCATCATCCTGTGTAAGACAATTTTCCGGTACTTTTTTAACCCCTTATTTTAATGAACAGAGTTACCGTGCATATTCCAGGTAACATCACTAATTTTTGAAACAGCAGAGGTGGGACACATTGACCCTTGAAGGCATCAGGAGTACAGCGACCTCTGTGTGATCATTCAGAAGGAAGTTCTGTCTTGACGCCTCTCAGAGCCAAGATGAGGAGTACGGCCTGAGAGTCGAGCTGTCGGCGTAAAACACGCCTTTTTCCGGACAGTGACACATTTTCTGAGTATCGTCCTATTTGTCACCACACCCCCAGATGTTGGGGAGGGGAGTACACGCCGTCACCACTTCCTGCTTGTTAATGGGGAGTTCAACGGTCAAGCAGGAGTGAGACCAGGACAGCTCTGCGGGGCTGGACTCAAGGTCAGTGAGGAGCTTTGCCTGGTTGCCCGGAACGCAGGCCACAGAAAAGGGCTTCAGAGAAAAGAAAAAGGAAACCGCCAGCTCCCTTGCCCCAGTTCTGTCCTTTTGGCTGAAGCCACCGCGCGTTTATTGTCTCAGCGTGATCCCACACCCAACCGTGGAACCAGCTAAGAGAAAATTCAAAACAGAGCGGGGCGATGTGAACGGGGGACGGAGGGAGGGAGACAGCGTGATGCCCGCCGACTCTAACTGCGCAGCCCTGGGACTGCGCACGGGAGGCTCTTACCGAGTCTGCAGCCGGCTCTGGAGCTCCTGCAGGATCTCGGTGGACTGCCTGTGATAGTCTAAAGCAGCCTCTACAAACACAGCCAGCTGGCCGACTTGTTCTACCTGCAGCAGAAGTGGAAAATTACTCCATGGGGGCCAGGGCCCGTGCTGGTCAGACAGGACCAAGGCCGGCTTTGCAGGTGAGCCCGCGTCCCCCTGGGCCCCGGTCCGTCTCAGTAAATTTTACCTGGTCCTGGCACACAGGTCCTGGCACAGAGCTAGGGATGCTGGCAAAACGCGTTCAAACGTAGCTCTGATTCTAAGTTTGACCGAACGCGATAAAACGCGTGTTATTCTAATGAGATGATATGCCCAGGAGATTTTTATGCTATAAAGTCCAGTGACCTGAAAATGGAGAGCGAGCTTTTCCAGTTACAAGGGAAACCAACACGGAGGGAATGACCTGCTTCCTGATTGGGTGTCTCCTTAGATCCTTTCTAGTTAAGTCGAATCAGGAGGCAAAGTAAAATTAAGCTCTTCGCAGATAAGAGGGAATGCAGGGCAAACCCTTGGCGGCCCCCGTGCCAGGTGCCAAATCCCTTCCTGGGGGGCTGAAAGGAATAAACTAGAGAGAATGGGGTACCTCACTTTCCCATGAAGCCAGGCATCCGTGAAAGCTGGGTCAAATTAGAGTGGACATAAAAAATGATATAAAAAAGCCATGTCCCCTAAGGGAGCCCTGAAGACCTGTAGATGCATACGTCAAGGGCGTTTCCAGCGGGCCCGAGGGCTTCAACGGTTGCTACAGAAAGGAAGGATTCACTGAGCTCATTTCTGGAAGCTCCAGAGACAGGCCCGCTGGGTGGAGAGGATGGGGCCCCAGCACAAACCCCACACATTCCAGATCCAGACAGAGACACAAAATGAAATCAGCACCCCCTTCCCCAGCCCCCAAAGCCTCCACGTCATCTCCTCAGCTCGTCTGTTCGTCAGCTTTGGGCAAAGTCGGTCCTGCCCATCCTCCCACACGGACGCACCCAGCAAACCTGCCACGGATGCGTCTGCCTCAAACATCCAAACTGCTTTCAGTTGCTGTTACAAACCAGGCTTTCTCTGTGCACACTCCTGCTTTCCCTATCCACCTAATACCGTTTCAAACATGGGCTCAGCACGCGTTTCAGACTGACGTGGAGTTCCACGCAGGCCACACCGGGACCAGCCTCGGAACACGGAAACTGCACCGCCTGTGTCTGCCACGCTCTGTGGCTGGAGAAACACAAGCCCAGCCCCAAATTTCCAAAACCGAATAAACAAAACAAAGACGGTCTGGTCCCTACAAAATCCTACAGATTTCTCAAGCTTCACCTCTTTGGCTCCAACACATACTTTTTAAACAAGTCCAGCCCCTCATCCTAACGGGATCGGAGCAGAAGCTGCTACAGAAGGAAAGAAATTTCTTCTTACAGACCCAGAGCCCCATGCCGGGTGAACCTGCACCACGTCACCCTGTCTTCAGTAAAGCGAATTTCCATTTTAATATCTACTTTGAAATCTGCTTGGCAGTGTCTACTGTGTAAAGGAACTGTGTGAGAGAGCTCAATGAACATTCTTTGAAACACAGGTGGGGTGGGAAAGGGTCCACCACCAGCGCTCCTCTCTGATGTGGCTAAAATGCAAGATTATGGAGTCGGGAGATGCCCTTGCAACCAGTCACGTCATGGCTGACTTTGGGACGGAAATGGATCCTGGGCCCCTTAAAACACAGGCTTGGGCTGGCCCTGGCCAGTGTGGCTTAGTTGTTTGGAGCTTCGTTCCTCAGACCAAAGGGTCGCAGGTTTGATTCCTGGTCAGGGCACATACCCAGGTTGCGGGTTCGATCCCCGGTTGGGACATGTACAAGAAGGCAACGGATCCATGTTTCTCTCTCACGTTGATGTTTCTCTTCCTCTCCGCCTCCCTCTCTCTCCCTTTCTCTCTCTCTAAAAGCAATGAAAAAATTGCTTTTTCGGGTAAAGATTAAAAAAAAAGTGAGCACACAAATAGTAGGGCTCAGCGCAACTAGGAGAGAGGTGTCTACTACACCCTGAGTCTCTTGTTGACATGAAGACATGTGGTGCCACTGGGGCTTATCTGTCTCTCCCTGATCGACAGCAGGGGCTCCCAGCTGTCCCCAGGCCACGAGCAGAGAGCTGTGTACAGGTGGTCACTTAGAATTAAATACCTGGACAGGCAGGAGCAAGGGAACAACGAAGCCAGGCCCGGTGGTCGCCCAAACCAGTTAGCAGGTAGAGCATTTCTTTCACTGGCTGCACCACTCAGTTTGGCAAATCCGCCCGGCGACTCGGGGGAGGTCCCCTGGGATGAGGAGATGGGTGTAGTTCCACGTCCGGCGGAGGCCTGGGCTTAAGTTAACCGGCTCTTTCTCGTGCCAGGGCAGGGTGGGAGGGGCGTTAATGGCCGTGTGACCAGCAGCATGCTGTCACTGTCCCACATGGACAAAGAACTGAGTTTCTATAAGGGAGGATCACTTCTGACCTAGAACTGATACTGAAGGGAAAACTGAGGTCTCTTGGGTCAACCACCAAGGGCAGGGCAACGGGGACAGGTCCCCCCGATGGGGCACACTGGTAAGACCGCAAGCCTCACATGGGACTCAACCCAAGGGGCTGAACCGCCACCCACGGGGGCAGGGCTGGAAAGAATGCAGGCATCTGATATGCAATACGCCAAAAAATGCTTTTCCAAACACACCCAAAAATCAAATATGGCCACCCGAGACGAAACCAAACCAAAACTGCCTATTGCCTGGGGACACGCTCAAGAGGAATTTTATATATTTAAGGTAAAACAAACAAACAGAACACAGCAAACTGTTACATCCCTTCCCATTTCCCATAAAACGTAAAAGAACCTGATAAAATAGCGAAGAGGGGACACAAAACAGAGTGCGCTTTTCAGTACTCCAGCTGAGTGGACGTGGGGATTGCAAACTGCTTCCTCCCGGGGTTAACGTCCTCTCGCTATTGGGTGTAAGCCCTCCTGTCACATCACCGTGGCTGATAAAGGGGCTCATCCGCAGACTGGACTCAGTGAGGCAAGAGCTCGATGTACCTTTTCATGAACTGTTACAAGTAGAACATGGTTTTGCAGATAAATAAATCCCCCGATTTGTGCTCATGGACTTAAAAGCTCAACAAATAGTGCCCTGGTCAGGGAGCTCAGTTGGTTAGGGCATGGTCCCCACGAAGTCAAGGTCGCAGGGTCGATCCCCCGGTCAGGACACATACAAGAGTCAACCAACGAATGCACCAGCAAGTGGAACAAGTTGATGTCTCTCTCTCTCTCTCTCTCTCTCTCAAAGAAATCAATAATAAAAAAATTTAGAATAAATAAAAGTTCAACAAATAGGTCCAAAACGGGTGCTGAACAGCTACGGCCCACGCCAGAGGGCGGGACCTCTGGAAGGAGGCAGGTGACCGCGGGCTCTTCCACTCGGGCACTGAACGTGCCGAGTGACTCCTTGTCACCAACCCAAAGAACCTTCACCCGGCCATGCCCCTCACCTCCATTTAACCTAACGCCTCTCGGACAGATAAAGCTGGCGGCAAGCCTCACGGCACACGGCACACCCGCACTTCTGAGGGCTCTGTCCCAAGGGCCTGGCAGTCCCCAAGCCCGGCAGCTCCGCTGCGGCACAGCTGA